>JAVCKT010025102.1:0-21095 GCA_032273925.1 Rhynchotus rufescens | reverse complement strand
GGCCCCACTCACTCAGTCTTTGCCCATACAAGAGATGCTCCAGCCCCTTCATCATCTTTGTCGCTCTACACTGGACCCTCTCTAGAAGCTCCAGGTTTGGCCTCCCCAGAGCTGAGCAGAGGGGCAGGATCCCCTCCCCGCCCTGCTGACAACATCTTCCTAATGCAGCCAGGAGCCCCTTGGCCACAAGAGCACTGCTGCCTCATGGATAACTTGGTGTCAACCAGGACTCCCACCTCCCTCTCTGTGGAGCTGATTTCCAGCAAGTCAACAGGCCACAAAGACCTACAAAGAAGTGCAGCCCCTGACACTCAGCAGTCTCCAAAGGGGCTGTCCATACAGAGCACGCAGTCCTTGAAGGCACATCCTTGAAAGCAGGGAAATCAAGCTCTCACCAAACACTTGTCCAGCTACTGAGAACTGCTCAACACCAGGAAGATCCCACCTGTGCTCAGTTATTAGCAGAGTGAACAAGCACCAGCAGGAAGACAGGAAAGTGAGGAATGAGCTGCCTGAGCAGCAGTGTCACACTGCAGAAAATAAAGCCCTCCTAGTCTCAAGGGACTCACTTGCTAAAGTCAGAGACTGAACACAGACATCTAAGGCTGAAGGGGACACTCTGCATTGCTATCTAAGGAGAAAGATCAAAGAAAACTCAGCAGAACCAGACTTACCCAAGCACCCCACATGCCTGCAAACCTGCATTCTTCCCACCAGCTCCCAGATTCTTCTCCAAACCCACCACAAATCCTCATGGCTCACTCAAAAACAACAACAAAACAAACAAACAACAACAAATAACACAAACAGAAGTGCTTTGACCTACCCTTTCCATTGCAGCAGGCTCAGTTCTTCACAGCTTCCCCCAAGCTCCTTCTGGAGACCACTAAACCCCTCTTGCTTTCCTCACCCTTTTATCTTTTCCCCTTACTCAGGTGATCCTGGCATGAAGAATCATTGCCTTGTTAACCCCAATGAAGAATACAAATAACCTGGGCCCAGAGCCACTCATAAATGGGACACAGTTGCTATAGCTTGAGAAGAAAGGCATCAGGTGGAATTTTGCAAACCTGAATCAATCTAAAAGAGCATATTTTTTTAAGTCCTTGTTTATAATTAAAGATCTTGACAAACACAGCCAGCTGATTACAGTCTTCCAAGGAAATAATGCAGGGAAAATGACTTTAAACAAAGTACTTTCCAATACACAATGAAACTGTAATAACCCCTTTCATTCTTCTGTCCTTGCAGCTTCTTCAGAAATAGCCCCTTCAGGCGCCGGGCTCTGCTAGCCGTGAGCAGAGATGGTGCTGCCCAAGTTAATAGGGCTGTTTGTGAACTATTGTGCTATTCACCGCCACAAGTTGTCTACTAAAACACCTGTCTGCTCTGAATTTTTTATTGGGGCAAGTCCGTGTTTCGGCGCAGTGTGTTCTCTTTGTCCAGGCACAACACATTTCACATCTCATTTTCTTGTATCAAGTGTTTTTTGTCTGGCTTTATCGCCCGATAAACCAAGCAGGGGCAGGGGTGTCTGGTGTGACAACCGGCATGCGGAGGCAAGAGGGAAAGAAAGATGAGGACAGTCCTCATTAAAGAGGGCTTTTATCACAGCGTAAACCTTAATAGCGCTTTGCTGAGCTTCAAGAAAAGCTTGTATTTGACAATAACCTATTGAAAATATTTATTCTCAGAAAGGGCATACGCCACTGCCACGCTTCAAGTTTTTCGATGTGTCCAAAAAGCACATTTTTTACAAGAAGCGTCGCTCTCTTTCATAGAAACATTTCACAACCCTAAAATGTGTCAGTGCACAAGTGTCCCATTTTTGATTTTGAAAACGTAGTCACCTTTCCTATTATATGACTTTCAAGTTTAAAATATCCATTTCAGGTATGTGATTCCAGACTTTGCTCACATGTATTCAATGCCCTCCTTCCCCCGCAAGTATACCTAAACAATACAGATGATCTAGATAGTACTTTTAAGGTAAGTTTTCTAGGAAATGTGAAAAGTTTAACTTAAAAAAAAAAAAAGATTTATACCCCATTCAGATATTGTTGATGAATCCAAATGGTCATCATTTCAAGAACAACACTCATTTAATCTCCAAACTCTATGTAGAGTCTGAAAACTTGGCTGAAATGTGTCTCCAAGCAAGCACTTTGCTAGGTATTTGGGAGAGCTAAGAGCATACACAAAGGCAGGTCTGATCCCGACAAAGAGACTGCATCACTTCCTATGCATAGCTGGTATCTCTTTGCTTTTATCATTAAAATTGTATTTGATGAAAACACAGTGTGTTGCTATTATTCTAGAGCAATTTATTCCTCCTTTTTTTTTCTTTTTTTAGATTGTTTTATGGATATTCCTCATATATCCTTTATTCTGAATGAGCTGAAAGGTTTAATATACTAGCTTATTTAATCCCACTTTTTAATATATGGAATACAGAATCTCTCTAGCCTGTCTCAATAACTTGTGTTTGATTAAAACACAACATCCAGAGATGCATCTGCAACTGGTTTAAAGGCATCAGTAAATGGGGAAATTCAACCTCAAAATGTGAAAGTTTATTTTTCTGATTAATTACCATTAAAACCTATTGCTTGAGTTAAAAACCTGAGCCCCTGATGTGTCGGTAAATCCTCCTGATTAGGCTTCCCTCAGAATTACTGCCCACATGCTAGGGTTAAATGAAATTCCATCTCCGGGTGAGGAGGAACTTCTTTCCTGCGAGGGTGCCAGAGCCCTGGCACAGGCTGCCCAGGGACGCTGTGGAGTCTCCTTCTCTGGAGGTCTTCCAAACCTGCCTGGATGCCGCCCTGTGCTCTGGGTGTCCCTGCTGGAGCAGGAATGTTGGACTAGACGATCTCTAGCGGTCCCTTCCAACCTCAACTCTTCTGTGGTCCTGTGAAATGAAGGCCTTTACATGGCTGTCTGTTCTCCAGAGGATTAAGAATTTGGGACTACGACTTGGAAAACATGCTTGAATTTTCTGTCAGTAGCTGTTAGATGTTTTATTAGCGCACGGACACCTCAGTGTTGTTTCTACTGAATTACCAAACAGGGAAGATGGAGCCTGAGAGAAAGACCATTCCCTTCTCCTTTTCCAGGAGGAATGAAGCACACTGCCTGCCCCTCTGCATGTGGACAACTGCCACATGCTGGCCTCAATTTTGCATTTGCAAAGGAATAATTGAAGATCAGAATCTGGCTCTGAAACCTGCCTGAGAGGAACAGGAAGTTGTGGGAACTGAACCCAGAAAGAAAATTCATGTCTACTCGGGCCTGGAAAACAGCCAAACAATTTATAGTTACAAGAGATTAGAGCTCCCGTCCTCGTTCTCTCTGCAGATCCCCGGCTGCCTAGCGCCTCATATCCTGTAAAGTCAGAGCGAGCCCTCGTGCCCTCCCACGCACGTGGCACCTGGCACACGCCGCTCTCCCTGCGGGGCCTCAGCAAGCTACACATTCGGGAGATTTTAGTCAGCACCAAACCTGACAGTTTCGCTGCCTTGAATGGATGCAAACAGCAAATGCTGGGCCTGGTTACATAAATTTTCTTGCCCTGCCGGTAAGAGCTTTCCTGTAGTCGATGTGCAGCGTGTTGATGGTGTAGGTGTTTGGTGGCAAGCTGAATTAAGCTCTTAGCTCACTTTAGACCGTAGCTCACTGCCTTGAAGATTCGGTACAAAATTTTACCTTTTGGTTCACATTGGTTCAATTTGGTTCAGATTTTTTATGGCCATCAGGGTTGGGACGCTAGATGCTTTCTGGAGCTCTCGATCAGCTTTATCACATTTGGCCAGTAAGGTCTCCAGTGACACAGCAGAGCTGTTGCCCCGCTCCTTGGCTGTTGGTTTGCCCATCTATTACCTGCAGTTATGGACTATCCTCCTGGCTGGCCCAGGATGTCCCACAGACATACGTGACCATCTGTAGAGCAGATTTAATAGTCTTCATTTGGACATATCAGATTTGACTCTTAGAAGGTATGGCTGTTTTAGCCTTGCCATTGTTTCATTTTAAAATACTTCTCCCAGTCAGATTATTAAAAAAGCAGAAGGACATTTATTCCCTTTCCACGCTGTAGATTTGCATATATCACTCTTGCCAACCATAATGAAAGTTACACGTGTAAAACCCTGGTGGCAGATCGTGATAAGGCAGATCTGACACACATCACTCTGCAGCGAGGGACGCTACAAGACTTGGACATCTGCGCCGGGGTGCCTCAAGGGAGGGCTGCATACACTCACGTACACTCGACAGTGGAGTGCAGAGAGCTCAGGCAAGTCCGATGCGAGGAGGGTGACCGACCTCGGAAGAAAAATCCATTTGAACTCGTCTTGCCCAAAAGGGCGGAGAAAGGCCAGGCTGGTTTTGCCTTGCCGTCCTTACCAGAGAGTTAGTGCTGCTGGAAGTGGAAAGGAAGAAGGTCCAGGGAGCAGACAAATCATCTCAAACCATCAAGACCTGGCTGGCAGGTTTAGCACCGGCACGATGGGTTGCCTGCTTCCTTCTTCCCTTCACCTTCCATTTCACAGTGGGACCTTCTGAGTGCCTTGTGGATGTTCCCTTTCCAAACAGCTCCCTGTGCCTCTATAGGAGATTTTTTTTTTTAACAGCAAGCAGTTGCTGACTTGTCTTACATCATTTCCCATACTGCCAGCAGGAAGAATTATTTCTCTCTTTCCATTAAAAAATGGCATTCTCTATTTACTTGAATGACAGTCATACCTTTCCCCCCGCTTCTACTTTAAATATTTTTGGCTATTACTCATAGCTGATTTAGAACCGTAGTACTGATTTCCTTGCCAGGGCTCTGGCAGTTTGGTCATACAGCACAGCTCCTGCTTGTGAATAATGGCAGCTAGGCTTGAAATCCAGCCAAGCCTCTGATAGATCTCATGCCTCTGCTTAAAACGATAGCCCCTCAGTCCAGCCAAGGGGAAACGGAGCCTGGGACCAGCTGAAGGAGCAGAGTTATCACTTGCTAGTGAATTAACTCCAGGCTTGGAAAGCTTCAAAAGAGCTGGCAGCCAGAAAAACCTCAGAGGGAAAGCTTAAAATCATCAAGCCTGGGCGAAGGTTTCAGATTTAGGTTTATGATTTGTTGTTTGCTACTTAATGTTGATGCAGCAAGGCTGTTTTCTAACTCACGCACGTCTTTGAACGCTGCACCCAGCTGGCTTGCAGCCCTCTTTTCCGTGCTTAAAGTGGAGCCCAGCAGCTTGTTAACGCAGAAGGATGCAGCTACCTTTTCCCGTATATTAAACGCTGACACAAACTCTCACACCTCGATGTTGCTCAGCACCCACAGGTGTTTTCTTCAAAGAGCTCAAAGCAGAACTTCAGCAGCCAGAAGAAATGCAAGAGTCTCAGCCATGTGGCCAGGTCGGTCCGGGGCTGCTGAGTGTCCCTGCTGAGGATCCCACTTGTTTGCAGGTGCCAGCACAGTCCGTGTGTCCCCTTGGCCAGGGTGGGCCCCGCTCGTGGCCCGCTCCCAGCGCCTGCCACGAGAGGGAACCCGTGCCGCGCGCGCCGGCCTCGCTCGTCCCCGTGCGGAGAGCCTGGAAAAATGCTGAAATGAAAGGCAGCTCTGCAATTAGAGAACTTGCTGGACCCTGGAGCAAATCGGAGGGAGAGCTGAGAAATATCAGGCACGGAACGGCTCCAGAAATAAAACATACATGAGACAGCAGTGAGACATATCTTATTCAGGGAAATCAGAATGAAAGGGAAAAAAAAAAGCAGCTGATTTTGCCATCCTATGATGGGGAAAAGCTAGTGAGCAGAGAAGGAGCTAAAAAAAGACCTTGCAAAGCATAACCTGACACGGTGACAGCTAAGGGTGAGACGAGATAAATATGCAGTGAAAATGAAAATCAAGAGAGGAGGGGAATTGATGGCTACAGCGACGAAAGCTGCCGTGAGCCGCGGGCGCGCAGGAGCGGGCAGGCCGCGGGCTCTCCCGCGGGGATGCTGCGCCGGCCGAGCGCGGCTGCAGCCGAGCGCGGCTGCGGCACCCGCCTGCACGCACGGCCCTGCACAGCAGCAGCACGGGCACAAGCTGCCCGCCGGGGCTCGGCGAGGCCAGGAAACCCGCGCAGGGCCCTTGGCCGCGCGCTGCTCCACGGCCGCCGCGCGCAGCGGCGATGCTGCCTCCCTCCTCAGATGCAGCAGCTTAAGAGCCACTGTGAATGTACTGGCAGATGCAGCAGGAACCCTTTGCTCTCAGAGGCTGCAGGACTCCCCCGGGATGCCCTTCACTAAACGGCATCAGTCTGGCTTGAGTTTACTCCGGAAGCAAACCGAAGCAGGGGCAGGGGAGGGAAGGTGTGCGTGGTATTGTCCAAACATCCCACTGCAGTGGTTTTGGAATTAAACATTTTTATTTTTCTCGTTCTGATTGATCATCCAGAATGTTTTGCTTTTAAGTACAGGGTATAAGAATAAAAGAGGCAAATCAAACTTTTAAAGGCAGTGGTCCACTGAGTCTGAATCACTCCAATGTTTACTGAATAAAAAATTGCACTGAGCACTCGCAGAATGACTATATCCAGGTTCAGCAAGGAGAGCACTGCTATAAAAAGGGTAGCGTTGAATGTTTTCTGGAAAAGGAGCAGGCCTCGTGCCCTCGCTGTGCTCGTGGCGGGCAGGCCTCACGCTGGGGCGCTCACCGAGGAAGCTGTAGCAGTTGATGCTGGCAGGGCGGCCCGCAGAGCCGGCCCATGAACTCTGTGCGGAGGAAGGCGTCCGAGGGAGCTCTTGCCAAGGCTCCCGTTTCCCTGATGTTCACACAGAACGCTCTGCATGCAGGACCATGCATTTGTTGTGCTGACACCAAATCCTACTGGCTTCCTTTATGCGAGCAGGTGAAGGGATTTCGGTGTGCAAAAGTACGGAGGAATGATTTAATTTTACATTAGGAAAAAAAAGGAGATTACTTAGAATCGAACTGTGACTCAGAAAATGCAGCTCCTGGCTCACGATCTTCCTGCGTGGCCTTAAGCAGCTCATGTAGTGAGTCCTATAGGTGCTGGCAGAGGGGCCCAAAGCTCCTGGTGCATTTGGACCAGCTCCTGCCCGCGATCCAGGGCACCAACAGCGCCGTGACCCCTGCCAGGCTTGATGCCCGTGAGAAGCCATACCCACCTACCTTGCGAGGAAGAGGGGGAATCACATCACAGAGACCAAATCCACCAGTGATTGTGAAGTATTCAAATACTGTCATGGCGTAGGCGGCCGGAAAAGAGCTGAATTGTTATCATGCTCTATTTACACCTACTCATGGACTTACTGATTCATACCAAGAGCATCTGGAGGATACACTCTATTACATTTACTGTTTTTCACTACAGGCAAGAATGTGCTGTTTGAATTTAGCCCATCCTTCTATGTCTTTTCATGCACCTCTTCTCTATTGAGGTCCATTTCTTGAAATGACTTTCTCTAACTTTTGGACTGAGACCAACTTTGAATAAAAACTCATGGAAGCACTAGAGGCTTCTGTACTATATCTGACATATTTTGAAAATCACTCCCAGGTTTTATGCTAACTAGTTTTGTTGCTTATTTTTAAGGCTGGGCAGATAACTTATTTCAAATGACCACAACTGACAGGTGGCCTGGAAAGACATAATAGGCAAAGACCTTCTGTCCTGGGCTTGTACTGCGTTACATAGTTACACTCACTATTTTGGAATTTGCATAAATTGCATTTTTGGCTTTCATAATAAAACTTTTTCCTTCCCAGCAATGATTTGGGATTCATACTGGAAGACTAAAATTATGTGAAATGGTGAAAGAGAAGACTGGAACGGTAATGTTAAAACACTTACCATCTTCCATACATTATCACAGTAAATGGTGTAGAAGTTAAACTGTCTGTGGACTCAGCATGGAGAAGGTGCCAGGAATGTGCAAGTTCTAATCTCATCTCTGCAGCCGAGTTAGTTCTAGAAACAAGCATAAGAGAATTAACTCATTACACTTTATTGCTTGAAAGCATCTATAAACTCAAATCGTATTTCAGAAATTCTTCTATAATTGATTCACGGTTTTACTACAGTTATTTTCTTAATGGCGTTTCCAGACCATAATTCTTAATACTTAAGCCTGTCCAAAACATAGAAGCTTCTTTCTTGATCCATAGCAGGAATTATCAGGACAAGGAGCCTGTTCCCAGGGGACAAAGATCGTTATCATTTTAGCATGAATTTTGTTTGCCACAGGATTTGTTAGCTGTAGCCACGTAAGCATTTCATAAGCTCCTTTTGGTGTCAGAATCCATTACAAAATCTCCTGCCTAGGAGATGTTTCCATCCTTTCTTCTTCTCCCTTTTTCTCTTTTAAAGAACTGAGATAATGCTTATGAAAGATGCCAGATCAAAAGCCCTGAAGTCCTCCTTGTTACACTCCAAATCCCACGTCAAGAAACACTCATCTCTCCTCCCTGGCGCGACTCTTAACCCTCTGTCTAATAAAATAATTGAAACCTGCTCCGAGGCTCTCCTGTGCTCAGCCATCTCCCTTGAAACTCCCAGAAAGGATGCCCAGCTGTTGGCCTTTGAACCCACAATGTGAACATGGAAGTCAAAGTAATTAGTTTAATACATCTAGAGAGCATACAAGTCCCTCTCATGTCTGGGTCTGATCCTGCAAAGGACTGCACATCCTCAGCTGCCTTTGAGGATCTCTAAGCACTTCTGAGAAGGCCCTAGATACAATTAAAGCTCTAGATGAAATGAGAATGCTAATATTAAAGGAATGATAAGGAGATTTTACATTAATAAAATCTAAAAAGGAATGCAAAAATTATAGGAGATGGAGAATGATAACAAAACCCAGAATTAATAGCAAGGAATGACATAAGGGGGCCCAAGAAGAATGAGGCCAGCAATAAAGGCAGAGATGGAGTAATGCTAACCACTAAGATATCAAGCATGGCCATAAACCTGCTAGTAAAACGCTGGCTCATGAGAGCAGAAGCGAAGTTTTAAGGGATGACTTTAGGTAGAGTTATTTATTGCTGCCTCCTGGGCAGCAATAGGGACGGTACCCGGCACTGCCACCGGCAGCAGCAGCAGGACCGAGGGTGACCGAGGGGCAGGAGGTGTTGACGGGAAGCCCTGAGCCCCTTCTCCTTCCCCAGGAGAGCAGTGTCTTTGCTGGCTGCCACTTGGGAAGGCCAGTCTGCCAAGGCTGGTCCCACGTGCATGGAAGGGGAGCTGCCACAGGCCCCTTTGCCTCCTAAAGGAGGTGAAATTGGCCTTCCAGGGCCGTGTTCCCTGATTGCCGCTGCAGACCGCCTGGCTGCTCCAGGGGCCTCCCCGGGCCCAGGCTGCTCCCCGTGCCCAGCGCTGCCCCTCTGCCCGCAGGGGCTGCAGCCGCTCGGGACTCACGCACTGCAGCGACGGGAGGCGACCGCAGCCTCTAACCAGCCTGCTGCACCAAGGCTGATGCAGCAGCGTATGGCACGCTGCGCTCATTCCTCACCGGAATGGAAGCAGATATTTTGATGCAGTTGGAATGCAGGGCTGGAAAGCTTGATTCAGCAGCACACTGTGTGCTGGGCTCATTTATAGCAGTAGTGGAAGAACTATTTTTTAGGTGCTGTTGGAAAAAGGTGCTTCAAGATTTTTTTTTCCTTTTCACTGCAGAGTGTTTTTAAGAAATACATTTGCAGCACATCCAGGAGGCACAGCAAAGCGGTGCAGCTCCAGTTAATACCCTGAAGGCCTCGCATGCAGAGCCCTCAGCATCGCAGGCTTCATGGCCTTCGCTTCCACTGCAAGCCCCCCAGCAAAAAGACAGTGGGAAAAGGGCCCTGGGCTTTCCACAAGCTACGCAGCACCAGGCCTGGAACTACTCTGTCTTCTGGAAGAGGTCTCCAGGATGGAGTGTTTTAGTGCTCTGTTATCCTCACAGGAAAGAAGTTCTTCGTCACATGGAGATGGAACTGCCTGTGTTTCAACTTGCACCCATTGCCCCTTGCCCTTTCACTGGCCACCACTGCGGCCGCACGTGTCACGAGAGCCAGCGTGTGGATGCTGCTGAACTTGGGAGCCACCTGCACGTGGCTGGAGAGCTCTGGAGGATCCAGCAGAGCTGGTAGGACAGGAGGATGGGACGGCGCGCGGCAGCCGGGGCCAGGGGAGCCCTGCACGGACCGTCCTCCTGTTAGATACCGGATCTAACCGTTCTAGCTGGATCTAGTCTCTCTAGCTCTAACAGGATGTAACCTTTCTAGCCTTTCCAGGCTGGAAACACAGCCTCTCTTTTTTGCCAGCAGAGCCACCAGCAGGGCCGACTTGCAAAATCAGGGCAACGTGCGGAAACGTGGACACACTGTGACCACAGGTATGTCATTTAGACAGAGGCTTTCAAATTAAAGCTTCTTAGCACGTTAAAATGCTGCAACTTAGCCCGATTCCAGCCTGCAGATTGATTTAAAATTGCATTAGAGTGTAGGTCAATGCACCAGAGATGACTGGGATCCCAGTGGATGTTACGGAGCAGCGTCCTGGATGGAGTTAACTTACTGCAACTATCCCAAACCCTTCAGAGAGACGGGCACGAACAAAGACGTATTTGTAAGAGCCTTTCATGCTGCCAAACACGATTGTGTCACACTCTGCATTTTTGCTGACATCTCATTTCCTCTCTCTTGTTTTGTGGTGAAGGTATAATCAGGGTTTATTACCAAGTCATCCTTCCTGTGGTAACAGATGGAAGTCACAAAAACAGCACAAAATAGGATTATTAACATCTACAGCAACCTTTTCAATACTCTGGCTGTTAATTTTGAGTACTGCAAGCTGGAAGTTATTATCATGTCCAAGTGCACCCAATCTCTAAAGAAGGGAAAATAAATAATATAAAGAACCAACATATGTTTGATAAAATATCGATCCAAAAAGAGGCATGAAATATTTGCAAATGCACATAATAATAAAACATTACTAGGAATAATAAAGGAAAAGAAAATTCTGACGCAGAAATCACTAGTTTTATGGTCAAGCACCTGATTGCAGCTCCGCTGGGCTTCAGCTGCAGAAGGAATAGGCTGTGCTGAACAATGCACCATTACACAAGCAGTTGCCTCCTGCAGCTGTAAGCTGCTTTTCGGATAAAGAAAGAAGAATTTGGTGATCCTGGCCTTGCTCCTTCTTTGTGGGGCTCATAAAACACCCTGGCTGCCCCATTGCAAAGAACCCACCAGATGGGATTAAGAGGATTCAGGGTTGAGATGCACTGGCTGAACTACAAGAGGAAGCTTGTACAGAGCACGCATTGTGTCTAGTTCAAACCACAGCAATTAGCTGTTCACTTTCATGAGTATTAAATGCACTCATAATTAAAATTTAAAAGTCTTAAGTCTATACTATTTTTTCCAAGCCCCAATTATGAGTAATAAGATTTAAGTTTAAGTTTAACTTGTCTCCTAATAGAGGGTAAAGAGCTGTTATAAATCAGTCAAATAGGAATTGCCATTGAAGAGCTATTAGTGAAGAACTGCTGTCGAAGTAAAACTAATTCATCTCCATCACTGCAAACAGTTAACTACAGAAAAGTTTCCTGCTTAACTACCAGCACTATTACATGTCCAGGACTTACATCATCAGACGAGAAAATAGGGAAGAGCACGGGATTGCTTTGGACCCCAGCTCCTATGTCCTGCGCGGGCAGGATTCCCAAGCCCCTTTCCAGCCGAGGCCCATCGCCTATAATGGCCAATATATAACAGGTTCATGCCCCAATTGACCACTTAATTTTATATATATATATGTATGTGTGTGTATGTGTATTCTTACTCTGAGTACTCTGTTAGTATAGTATCTCTTCTATGATATTTTTCCTCAAAACTCTTTTCTTGGCCATCACTGGAAACCCCACATCCCCAATATTTTCTGACCTAAGTGGCAAGCGAAGGTTTTGCTTGGGCTCCCAGAGCCCTCTCTGCTCCCTGCAGCTCCTCCTCGCCGCTCTCCCTCTGCTTGTGCCTGAGAAGCATCAGAATTCCCATGCTCGGAGCACCCGGGGCGGCTCCGGGGCTCTGCGAGAGGCTGGACCAGCTCCCAGCCGGCAGCACCGCGGAGGCCGATCCCAGGGCCAGGAGCGACTGGTTAATCCACTGTTGGAAGGAGCATTCCCGAGTGTGCCCGGAGAATATTTTACTTTGCAGTTCATAATAAAGACAGCCAAAATGCTCTCCTGTTAGCAGTTACTATGGAAACCGGCAGCAATTTATTTTAAAAGGGGGAAAGGCTCATTTTCTCACTTGTTGCCTGATTTAGTTTTGTTTTCTTCCCTTGCAATCCGCTCTTGCACATAAACCAGCTCCCAAAGCGCATTGTGGCGGGCAGCTCAACGCGCCGGCGTCCCCGGCCGGCCAAGTGCCGCCCGCTGCTCCGGCACTGCAGCATCCACGGCCTCGGCAGAGCAACGCGGCGGGACGCGGCTCGGAAACCTCCGCGCCTTGGGAGTGCCCGCTGCCATCCCGCGCCCTGGAAAACCGCGCGGCCGCTTCAAGGGCGCTTTGTCGGATGAAAGCCTGAGCTCAGCTCCCAGACCCACACTCGCCAAGCTGAGTTTGAAACTGGCATGCAGGGTTTGTTAGTGCTCCGCTTAGTTATCACTTCTTCACCAGTCTAACCCTCTTGTCGCTTTGCTAGTTCATGTTCTGCCTCAGGTTGCTGCTGCTGCTGCAAAACACACGAAACCTGCAACTCCCCATCTTCCCATCTCCCTTCGCATACCTGTCTTTCTGCGAAATCAAAGTTGCTTGCTGCTGGAGGCACAAGCATCCCTCTTTATGCTGGAAAAACGTAACAGCCTGTGCCTTTATAACAAGCCAAAAGTAAATCCTGGCCAAATGGTGCAGCTGGATTCAGCGCTGCCTTAATGTCATGAGGATGAAGCAGGAAACTCAGAGGCAAAACTCTCTTTAATGACAAAGCTACCTGCATGCATGTGAAAGCACTTTACTCATTTTACAGGTTGGGAGGGAATATAATGATTATTTAGCCTGACCTTCTGTGCTACCCAGGCCACTTAACTGCACCCAGAATATAAAATACATTTATACTACAACATACAGGTCATTTTAACCTGAGAACATTTGGGAACCATTACCAGCAGAAATGAAGTATCAGAGGCAGCCTGTGACACCGAAAGCAGGGAAAGCCAGAAAGTTTGAATCAAGACAAAGAAAATACCCAGAGACAATGTAAATTCCTATCCAGAAAGAATGACCTGGCAAGGATCTGCAAGTGGTATTAGGAGGGAAAGGGAAACTGGAACAGCTTCACGGACACTAAGTAGTTGTTCTTGGAAACCAACTAAAATACGCAGCACGGAAACATACAGCGATAAGAACTCTTTGGCATAAAAAAGCATTTCTACTTTAATAAATCAGGCTCTTTTAGGAAGTGCTGACTTTGTACATTTGGGCTTTATCAACAGTTCCTCAATAATGTTTAGGAAATTTTCTCAGAAAACCTCGGGTGTTCAATTAGTCTTCGATGTTTTAGGGTAGGAACTGAGATAATGAAATTATAAGGATAATGGTGGCTTAATGCTTTGTGGCTCACAGGAGATTTATAGGTTCCAATATAACCTCGAGCAGTACATATGGCATTATATGGTGGGGGGAAAAAGGAAGAAGAAAAAAGGAAAAAGAAAAGGTTCCCACTCGGAGAAGCAAGAGGCACGAGATGTGACTGCTGGGGGTGTTTTGGGCTCGTTGTTGTGCCGGGTGCTTTTGGTACGAGGGCTCTGAGTGTGTGAAGAGCCCAAGCGGGCGGCGCTCTGAAACGCCCTCCTCCCCACGGCCCCGTCCCCGCAACGCTGGCCCAACAGCACCGCTCCAGCCCGGGACTTGCTCTGCAGACTCATTTCCTCTCCGGGCAAATTATGCTCAGAGGGAATTCAGTGCAAAGCACGAGCCTGGAAGCCCTGCAGCTGCCCGTGTGATGTCTGCCTGGCTCTCCGGCCGCTGCAGTGGAAGGAGTTCGGGCGGGCGCTGGGGACGGGGAGCGAGGGCGGCAGGGCGCAGGGAGCGATGTGGGGCTCTCGCCGTGCGCCTCGGAGCTCCACGGCTCCACGGCAGCAGCCGGCGGTGCCTGTCGGCCCTTCTCCTTCTCTGCAGGGTGGCGAAGGAAAGGGGAAAAGGGCCCCGCCAGCTGAAGAAGCTCCTCGCAAAGCCATCCCACGCTCCCAGAGAGAGGGCAGGAGCCAACCCCTGTTACAGGAACATTCACGATATGTGGCACAAACCCCCTGACCTGCCCTCCATCCCAAGGGGGCCCTGCCGATCCCTTTGAATCAACAGACACTGGATGTCCCGCAAGGCTGGTGCAGGGTCGGGCTGAGCGCGCAGGAGGGGACGGGATGATGCCCTCTGTGTGCACAGTGCCACATCCCGCGCTCCGACAGCGCAGCACGGAGCAGAGCGAAGGCGCCTGCACACCCGGGCATCACCCCCTTCCTGCCAGGACAGTGCCCACAGGCTCGCTAAGCAGCACTGCCTTCTGCGCAGCAACCCTGGCACAAACCCTGGCACAAACCCTGCTCTGGTCCCTTCGGGCCCTTACGTGGCACACACACATCACGCTCACTCCTTTCTAGCAGGACGTGCATTCCCTTGGCTACATCTCCACACTGGGTATCCTGCTGTGATCTCATCTTGCAGGTGTAGGATACACTCCAGAGCCGAGTAATTACTTTCTTTTTTAGCTGGACCCATGTTATTTGGACAGGGCAATATTTTAAATCTGAGAACAGCTGTATGAGCCCATTTTAGCAGCCTTTTCATTTATACATGGAGAACATTCAATGAGAATGTTACTGCACCCTGACTGCGTCCAGGGAAGGGCTCATCATTCTCTCATCTGACCTAGGCTCCTTCCAGCACTGACAGGAGAGGGCCTTTCAGAAAGACATGGACGTCTTGGAAAGGGCCCAAAGGAGAGACCCAAGAATGATCAGATGTCTAGGAAAGTGTGATTTACAAGGAAAGATAAATTGAATTGGGATTGTATAGCCTAAAAGAGACTTGGGGAGGATGTGCTATTGGTCTTTCAATAGATAAAGGTCTGCTGCACAAACCAGAGGGATAACCTGCTTTCCAATGTCGGATATAATGAGAAGTAATGGATTTAAATTGCTGCATGGCAGTCCTAGGTAAGATCCTGGGACGAGCTTCCTACTGTAAGGATACAAAGCACTGGAAGAGATTGACTGGAGAGGTTGTAGAGCCTCATTAGAGCGGGTCAGGAACGGCCTTAGAGTAACCAACCGCTCCTTGGGGCTGACGGGGGCAAGGGGTGACCTCCCTCACAACTGTGCCGCTCCATGAGCCTGAATCCGTCTTTGTGCACAGCACAGAAACGGCATACGGAGAAACGGACAGAACGGAGGAACCGGCATAGAAGGAATCTTGCCCTGAGTGCAATCATCGCCGCTCGAGGCGCTCTGGGAAGAAAGCACTTTGGGAAGGGCATCATTTTATTGGTCATTACTCATTTGATTTCAGGCGTTCATCTTATTGGGGCTGTTAGACACTGGGCTGAGCGCTGGGTCCAGAAGGAGCAACGCGGCGTCGCTCCTCGGGTGTCTCCGCTTCGTGCTGGGCCAGCAGCGCTCCAGCCTTGCCCCGGGCTCTGCAAAGGCAGGGGCAGAGCCCAGAGGGACTCCCTGGGCTTCTGCCACGCGGACAGCCGCCCGCAGCCACCTTCCCAGCCCTGGCAACCGCCTCCCCATCCAACCCCGGGCTTGCAGAGATTGCCATTGATTTTTCCTTAAGATCACAGGCTATTCACAGCTCCTTCCGCAGCCCCATGCTGGATGCAAAACGACTCTTTCCTGTTTTATTGCACCTCTCCTCTCTTAAGCAAGCTGCTGAGACCACGGACAATGCTTCGGTCAGAGCAGCAGCAGGAATATCAGTGTAGCCAAGTGCAGGATAACGCCGAATTGATAAACACAAAACTAGGTACTATCTCATGCATGAATAATGCTGGGGAAAGCTATTATTTTTTCTTGCTCAGCAGAGTTAAAAATCAATAAAGTTTTGTAAAGGTTAACTCATTGCAAAACTCCACAATTTCCAAACACTCTTTTTTATGAAAAAAAAATAAAAGGCCTGTGGGCTCTTTGACAGGGGACAAACAAGGGCAGTGTGCAGGAGTCCCACACCTCATTGCCTGCATCACCTTCTCCCTCCCCGCTGAAGAGCCGTCGTGGTGCCCGGGATCCGGATCCATGTACAGCTGCCAGGGACTGGGATGTAGACGGGGACGATGTCGCTGTTTTCAAACCCTATTTTACATTTTTCTTACAGCAGCTTTTATCTCAAGAGAAGAGAGCCGTGCATATAAAAAGGATGTGCAAGAAGTCAACATCAGAGGAGATCCCAGGGAGGGAAGTCTGTATTCCCTCTATACTATTAAATGCAATTGGCTAGATATATGAAAAAGGATCTGCCGGGAGAGCCGAATTCTTACGACCAACACAGAGGAAAATGGGGTTTCCAGCAGCAGTGGATGGTAAATCAGTCATTATCCAGGGCGTGTATGCGGCGTGCGGAACAACTGCAACGGGGAAGGCACAGCTAAGGACGGGGCCAGCCGCGCAACAGGGACGCAGGGCGCAGACACGGAGATGCTGTCCCCAGACATCTGAATTCTCACATTGTCCTCACTCTGAAAGGTGTCATATGGCAGCACAGCAGGCTAATGATGTAGCGCCTTCCGAGGAATTAGTCTAAGGGGCTTTTTTTTTTCCCTTTTCCCCCCTCCCAGTGAAAAATAGTGGAAATAGTGAGTTTTGGGGAGCTTAATGGGATCATACTGTTCTTTCCTCACATTGTCAACTTCACTTAATTTCCTCCTTCCCATTAACGTGTCTAATGCATATGTCAAGCGGAAGCCTGACACGCTAGTGGCAAACAGACTGTTGTAGGAAGGCGGCAAAGTGTTAAAACAATCGAGCAAGTGAGCACCAAAGTTTGCTGCTCCGGCCATATGGTACAGTGTTTAATTTCCCGTAGTGAAAGAACGTGGCTGTCATAGAAAAAGATGATGAAAAAATTTACTTGGGGCAACTTATTATAATGAAGAATGACTTCTCAGAGGAAGCAAACAGAGGAATTTAAACTCTGATGAGAAACATATGGGAAGCATTAAGATATAAGCGAGGGTAGCAGGGCTGTGTGCTTTAAAAACGAGAGACATTTAATCGATGCTTGTTGCTGGTGTTGACGTATGGAAGTGAGAAATGGGTTTTGATTTGGAAGACAGGAAGAAGGTTAATAGCGGGAAAGGTGGTTGCGGAGTGATGGATGGGGGGAACGGGCCGGGCGGGGGGCTCCGCGCCGAGCCCCGCTGCTCTGCCTCCCTCTGCCGAACCCGGCTGCCCGCGGCTGTCCTCTGGGGGCTCCCGTCCTGCCCGGCGACCTAGCAGTTGACTCCAGGTGTCCCTGTTCCTGCAGGTGACAGGCATTTCCCGCACTCATCCGCGCTTGTTCCGGAATGAAGCCGCGTGCGGGTAACAGCCACAGGGAACACGGATGCCCAGCGAGCCAGCTCCGCGCTCCAGGGAGCCTCCTTCCCGAGCACAGAAAGGCACTACCCGCTCCTCTAGGCTGTGTGAGGGCACAGGGGGCATTTCAGCAGCAAAAGCTAATTAAATACATGAAGGCAAGTGAAAATGCAACATAGGGTTGCACCAAAGGTGGGCTGTGTCTCATTAACCTCGTAATGTTAATCAGGGAGGTGATCTGGTTTTTCACTAACCTGGCTTTCATAGCACAGAAAGAGAGAGGTTTGAGTGGTGACACCAGAGGGTCCTAAACTTGCCTGGTGACACCAGAGAGAACTTATTAGAGGGATGGAGCAACTGCCCTTCCATGAGGAAGAGACTTCTGGCGCAAGGTCACTCAGGGTCAGCCCTCACCAGCTGCTTTTGAAACCGATCTGACCTTGTGTTGTCACTGCTGCCCTTGGCATGAAGGGATCTGCAGATGTGCAACGCCGAGAAGCAGCGTCAGGTAAAAAAAATATCACAATATCAAGTGGGAAGAGCTAGAAAACTAGAAGTGAAATGACGTTAGGAGGGCTGAAGTCCTGCACGAGAGAGGCTAGCAACAGAATTCCGACTGCAGGTTCCAGCTCCTCAGTCGGAAATGACTAAGCAGCAGCAAACCAGGGAATATGATTTGATCATTGGATAGTTACGAGCCGGCAGTGTAATATGCCCATAAAAAAGGCAAATAAAACCCTAGGAAATGCTGTGAGAAGTGTTTCCAAGAGAAATAAGGAAGCACTGATGTCACTGGCAAGGCAGGAGACTTCGGCTGGAGCCCTGAAACCAGTGCTCACCAAACCTATACAAGGGGAGGGTCAGACTGGAAGGGGCTTGGAAAAGAGGGTGGATCAGACCCCCTTATAGCAAGGCATCGGAAGCTTATCCCTGCTGGAGAAGAACTGCTTACGTTGAAGAATAAGGTTTGCCCGAACACAATGTCTAAATCCACATGGAGTACATTTTGGTTGGAAAGTAGCCTTCCTGAGGATTCCCTATGCAGCTTTCAAGCAGGCTTTGATCAAGCTTTGAGTCTGTGTTGACAGGATTAGCAAGGGAGCTTGTTCCATATTCACACACTGATGATAGGCAAGATGCCAGTGATAGCATAGGAGAGAAGGACATTCCAACCACAGCACTGCTTCAAACCAGCCTGCTCCTCACGGAGGGGAGGCTGCAGCCTTTCCCTTTCCCGGGTGTGAGGCCTGCTGCCAGTGTCCAGGTTGGAGGCCTGATGCCAGCCCCAGGCTGGAGGCCTCTGGCAGAGAGGAGCCTTGCCCAGTGCAAGCAGCTCTGTGGAGAGTCTCTTCTTGCCTGGCTTTGCAGGAGGCACAGGATAAATCAGACCCACTCTGCAGCTGCCCAGACTGTCACTAGCAGCAAAAAAAGGTCTCCAGAATGAGTGAAAAAGATGACTGAGAATCACCTGAATGCATTAGGTTCTTGCCCCATGGAGCTGGGCAAATGAAAATCTCCCTCTGTGCTGAGCAGCTTCCCGAACGGGGCCATGCACTGGATCGTGGGCTCCAGATCAGAGGGAACTTGCATGCCCAGGTGGAAGTGCTGCAGTCAGCTCCCTTCCCGCCTCCTTGCCCCATCCCAGGGGACATTGAAGGGTAAGCTGCAAATGGGGTGACTTTGTCCACGGGGAGAGCCCAATGTGCTGGGGTCACAGAGTTAGGCTTTGAAGCCTCTCCCTCCTGACAAAACCTATAGAGCTCCAAATGAAACAGACTCCTGTGGGTGGGGGCTGCTCACGTCCCCCTCTTCCCTGCCACCAATCAATCTCAGTCTGGAATTTAATTAAATATTTAATGAGCACAGCAGACAGATGAAATATCATGTTTAATTTTGAAACCATACATTCACTTATTAGACCTTTAAAATACCAATTTGATTTAAAAAGATAATATTCCTTTAATTTTCTCCTAAAGGCCACAGAACTTAATTAATGAGAAAAAATCTAATTTTAAGAGTCAGCGACAGGTAGTTACATAGAGAACCAAAAAACTGCACAAAACACAATGCTGCATGAGCCCTCTGAGGAGGAGCAGGAAACTAACCCTGAAGCAGGCTGCCTGGATCCATGCAGGGTACCAGCCAGACAACTTCAGTAAGAGCTGTGCTTTACCAAGGGGTATTTGCTTTCCATTAATCACCAAGAAATTGCTGGGAGAAGGATGAACACTTGCCTCGCAGCAAGCACTGCAGGACTTGAATATCCAAGAGTGTTAAAAAGGGAATTGCTGCATCAAAGAGTGAAAAGATGGGGCTAAATCCTCAATTGCTAAGAGCTGGCATTGCTCCCTTAAATGAACTGTGCAGTGCTGATAAGTAAAACGAAACGGGGCTCAGCGGAGCAATGAGCACTTTGCCCAGTGAAGGACCTGGAATAAATCTTGGGAAAGGGTGGAGAGAAGGGGGAATGATGCGCTCACAGACCCAGGCTGCAACCTGTGCTGAGCTGTGAAGGGGGCAGGCAGCAAAGCGGGAGGCAGCCAGGGAGAATCCGGAGCAGTGCGGACGCTGCAGCACGCCTGGGGTCGGGGGGACTGCACCCGTGCAGGGTGGCAGAGGACAGGGACAGCGGAAAGGACATTTGTCTGAGGCCACCAAGGTTGTGAGGGTCGTCTTCAACACCCTGCGGTAGCGCCAGAGAAATGTGCCTGTTTTTAACTTGGGGCATCCCTGGATAAAGTGGAGCGGAAGGTCCCCAGGGCTCAGGAACTCAAGTGGTTAAGGAAATCCCCAGACTAGCTCAGGACTGCACAGACACGTGGCCCTGTGCTCGGCTCCGGCCTGCTGAGGGGGCCTGAGGAGACCCTGTTTGCAGGCAGGGTGTTTGCATGCGCTTGGTGCTCACTCCATCTGCCCACAGGACGGCCCAGCGCGGATGCCGGCTACGGAAACTCTCTTTCCAGGGGCAATGTGGCCTTCCTCCCTTACAGCACACTCTTCATCCAGGCAGTTGTGTCACTGGAGCCACGTACTGCAAGGAGCAGGGCTTTCAGGACCCTCATCCCTCGTGGGACACCAGCCGGGATTCTTGGCTCAGCGAAGAGAACAGCCCAGATGGCACCACAGAGAGGAGAACAGGCCCAGGGCGACTGGGTGGGATGACACTGACCCATCTGCTGTCTCAGTCCAGGGGTGCTAAAAAAGACAGAATTAAGAACTCTCGTTTCTCAGACAGAGATATGGGAGGCTCAAATCTACTAACGACGGCGCAGTGTTGAGTTATTCTGATAGGAGAATCACCTTGATTGCTGGAAAAGTGATGCAACAAATAATCCTGGAAGCCACTTCAAAATATATTAAGCACAAGAAGATGACTGGGAGCAGTCAGCATGGATTTATAAAGGGGAAATCATGCTTGGCAAACCTGATAGTCTTCTACAGTGAACTGACGCGCTCACTGGGTGAGGGGAGAGCAGCAGAGGTTGTTTATCTTGACTTTTGCATGACTTTCAACAGTGTCTCCCACAAGATCTTCATAGGCAAAA
>JAVCKT010025101.1:0-17260 GCA_032273925.1 Rhynchotus rufescens | reverse complement strand
GTGTCCCTGCTGGAGCAGGGGGGTTGGATTAGATGACCTCTGGAGGTCCCTTCCAACCTCAACGATTCTGTGATTCTTCTGCTGTCACAGTCTAATGTCAGGCACCTAACTGAGATTCCCAAGCTAAAAGCCTAGTTCTCTTGCTATTATTGAAATAGTGTGATAGACCCCCAAATGCCTCCATCATGTGCTTTGTAACTGCTGCCTACCCTGGATGCTCTGTGGTGGCTTTTGGAGAAACCTCTGCTTTTGCAGGGGTCACAGGAAGAGCCGAGGCTCCCAACTTGGGCTCCAATGGAGATGGCTGCATTAGGTGTAACTATTGCCACTCTCCTTGTGATTTTTCTTCAAAGGAGTCCAAGCTGTCTGCATTTAATTTGGGTTGCTCCTTCATGGGCCGCTCTGAAAGCCCCGACAAAACACCTCTGGAGTTACACTTGCCAGGTCTTGTGGATACTTAAAGCAACCAGGGTTAGAGCTGCACATGAAGTGGATTTAAAGAGCTACCCAGGTGGTTCTTGTTCAGATGCTTTCCAACCTACTTTGCTAACACTATTAGTAGGAAACTGAAATACCCTAGAAGCAGTACCATGTCTGGGAAGGAAATGTTGTTGATTATTCCTAAAATCTAGGGTGGCCAACACTTTAGCAGAGAAGTAATTAAAAACATTTCAGGGACATTAAACTAAAAGAAAAAGCATTTAGGAAGAAAGGCTTTTAATGTGTTTTGAAGGATGTTAGAGCCTTTTAAACAACTCATTTTCTTCTCTTGAGAGCAGCAGTAATTACTTATAGTCAGTAATGTATTCAAAACAGTTCATCCTTTGTCTGCAAGTCTTCTGTATCTCCCCCCCCCCCAATTTCCACTAATTGACTCATCATTTGAAACTATTTGCTTGTTCAAATCTGCAAACACATCCTCCATGCTCAGACCCTTCCTGGGCAGCTCCTGTCTCAGATGCGCTTACAACTCACTTTGCTGCTGCCTTTCCCTAATTTAACATTGGTCTTAGCTAAACTTGATAATTAGTTCCTGTTTTCTATCTACCAGCCAGTTCTTCCAGGGCGCATTCGTGGAAGGTGCAGGCAGAAGGAGGCCAGGCTGGATTTCCTTTCGAAAGAGTTCCATTTGCATGTACTGCTTTGCGCTCTCAGCAGTCTGAGCCTGCGGCACCAGGGGCTGAACTGGGAAGTCCTGGTTATTCCTCAGCACTGATGTTACCCACTCTCTGCCTCTGCGTAGGTGGCGGTCTTGGCCTGGTCAGGTGTATCTTTAGCTCAGAGGAACCCAGGCACTGTCATGTCTGGTTTCACTAATACTTGTTACACATACACTCATGCTGTGAGGTCTGGGCCAGCATGTAAAACTCCTCTGAATGAGGAGGAGCTTTGCTTTCCCTGCTCTTTATTTCCTTTGTTGTGCTGCAGAAGTCACTTGCACAAAGGACAGATTGATCTCAAATTTATCTGTTGGGCAAAGAAATACCTGCCTCATGTGGCATCATTTTAGAGCCTTGGCTCTGGTGTGGAGAGTTACATGCAGTTGGAAAGGCACTTTGGCTCTGCACAAGTTGGTTTCCTGTAGCACTTTCCAAAGCACATGCCCTTCAAGCCTAGATTAAAATCAAATAAATGTTAAGGCATCCACCCATTCGTCTTAGAAATTGATCTCAGGGTTTTACAGATCTTGTTGATAGGACTTTTTTCTAACTATGTTCAAATCTTAAACAAACTTTTGCACCGTTTCATCCCATTAGTTTCAGATACAGGCTAAAATTAAAAATAATGTGATGAAGTGAAGCCAAGGGAAATGCATTAAGTCATGTTTGCAGAGGACAGGACAAAATGTCCTAAGGAAGACAAAGAAACTGATAATTAATAATGGATCTCGCAGTGCAGGCGCTGAGGAGGTCGTGCAGCCTGCTGTGAAGGCAGCGTGTGGTAACCTCCTTGTGCAGACCTGCAAACAAGCAGAGCTAGATGGGATAAAAGCGGCCCAAGGTGCATGACTAGAGCATTCCCCACATCGCAGAAGCACGGAGCTGCCCTCAGAAGGTCTGAAAACCGGGTCCCTTCAGCGTTAGGCAACCCACATGGGCATATTCTGGATCTGCTGACTTGCTTGATGCACAAAATGAGTAGGTGACTTTTAGGAGCAGGGTTGGAAGTCAAGAATAAGTGGAATAATGAAACTCTGTGTACCTGACAAACCATACTTATTAACCTGGGAGCTAAACAGGGTGGAGGGAAGGGATCAGCCATAGTGGCTGCTTAAGTGAGGATGGATTCTTGTTCTAACCCCTGGCTAGAGGATCCAGGTTCGGCAGTCTCTGACAGTATCTGTGTTTGTTCCAGTTATATTGGGCAATCAGGAGAGTTTTAAATTGATTTAATATTCCAGGCTTTCTGCAATAATCTAATCCAAATACAAGTTATGCTGTAAATAGAAGGAACAGTCCAGGTCAGCAGGCCCCCGTATCTGTCAAGTGAGAAAAGTACGAAGATGGATAAATAGGAGAGTTTTGCCCAGGACAATGAAAGATGAATCAAAATATTAACAAAAAAAAAAAAAAAAAAAAAGCCAAAATTTGACAAAGACAAAATAAAGTGGGTTAATAAAGAGGGGATCTCTCTGTGAGTGGAGTGGCAGCAAGGCAAAATCTAAACATGCTGCGACGTCAGACCTGTCCCAAATCCCGAAAACCTGAATCGCTGCCAGTGGTTTTCCTTAAACAGCTTCAGCTACAAACCTGCTGCCAAAGGGGAAGATGAGGCAGCAGTTGCAGATGAGGAGGTCCAGATACCCTCCCAGCAGGTACCGCACAGATGGCTCCAAGCTCAGTATCCTCCCGGCATCACATTGGAGTCTTAGTGGTAGCAACGTGTATAACAAATGAGGTCACCAGGACTAATATTATTACAACAAATTCCACAGGAATTAATCACGTTTGAGCCAATAAGAGTTGGTTAGCAAGTTTTCCTCTCAAAAGGACAAAATTCATTTAGTCTCATGGAGGTTTATTCTCAGGTAGGTCAGGTTTACAGGGCAGTATACAGTGTACATCCCAGAACTGCATTATGATATATTTTTGAGAGTTTTTTTCCTTCTTTCTATGCAAAATACTGTCAGGCCCTCACTGCAGGAAAGACACTGAGGTGACAGAGCATGCCCAAAGGAGGGCAACGAAGCCAGTGAAGGGGCTGGAGCAGAGACCTTGTGAGGAGCGGCTGAGGCAGCTGTGATTATTTCGTGTGGAGAAGAGGAGGCTCCGAGGAGACCTTATCACTTTCTAAAGCTACCTGAAAGCAGGTTGTAGTGAGGTGGAACATTGGGTCTCTTCTCCAGAATAACTATGAGTAGAACAAGAGGAAATGGCCTCAAGTTGCCCCAGAGGAGGTTCAGGTTAGACATCAGGAAGAATTTCTTCATGGGAAGAGTGGTGAAGCATTGGAACAGGCTGCCCAGGGAAGTGATGGAGCCACTGTCCCTGGCAGTGCTGAAGATATGTGCAGCTGAGGTGCCTGGGGACATGGTGTAGCAGGTGGAACCATTCTAGGACTTGATGGTCTTGAAGGTCTTTTCCAAATGAATCTATGATCTGCAGATCTGGTAACTGCACTGACTTAGCATTCATGTCTTTCCTGATGCAGGATAGCTGATAGATTTTTACAATAAATAAGTAAATAAGTAAATAAATAAATAAATAAAAAGAATTTTGACCATACATGACAAAAAAAAAAAAAAAAAAAGTTGTAGTGGGTTATCAGTGGGCCATTTTTCATGATCTGGTTATCCCAGAATAGCTGCTGTGCTGCAGTTTCCAATACAAAAGCTGTCTGTTGCTCACATGTAGTAAGCAGGAAACCAGCAGGGAAGAGTGAAGATTCCACAAAAATTCCGCCTTTTCCTGTATTACTGGCTGTGCTGATCCTTTCTCTACTCAACTCTTCTTTGACTCCTGGGCACCCATCCAGCTTCACCCTCAGGCAGGAGGCTGAAAATTGGAGCGTTAGTTTTGAGAGAACATTTGGCTGACAGATGTTTCTTCTTGTCTGTCTCCATCATTTTTTTCTCTAATTTCTACCCTAGGAAGTGTGTGGCACTAAGGCAAAGAAGGGAGGAGAATAAACACACAAAAACATTTTAAAAGCCTTGGGACATGAATTCTTAATCAAACACTGGAGGTCCAGTTATGCCTGGAGGGGTACGTCGTGCCGCCGGGTCTGGGTGGGAGTCTGCCTGCAATGAATATTCCACTGAAACCAAAGGACGAAGGCTTCACTGTGTCTCTCAGCTTCCATTGCTCAGAACAGGGAGTGTCAGCAGCCCAGTGCTTCGCAGAAATGTCATGGTACAAAACTTGTGAAGTTCCTGCAATATACTGGAATACCTCTTCCCGGGCGGAGCTTGTAGTTGATGTCCAGGCCTTTGATATAAGACCAACAATCCTCATGTTGGATGCGTCAGAGTGAGAGGTCAGGGAAGTATCAGGTAAACCCCTGGAGGAATTCTGCCTTCTTAATTCCTTGAGAGGATCAGATCTCATGTTATTTTTGCCCCTTCAGTGAGTGCGCAGTGGATTACCCTAGCCCATAAAGTGGAAGCACAAAGCTGAGTGTTTTATCTTTGGAAACCACCCTCGTGCACACCCTGGAAGGAACCACCCAATGCCCTGGCAGCGCTTTGGCAGCGTTTCTCCCCTCACTGACAGACATTAGCACCCATCCTCTTGCCGGCTGCCTATCCTCCACTACCTCTCTTCCTCCTAGCTCTCGTGAGCTGAAGTGCTCCCGACTAGAGGGAAGACTGGCCACCTCCCTCCTGCGGCTGAGAGGAGAAAGGGGCTATTCACAAGGATGTGAAGTAGTTTTTGGAAACAGTGCATTCAAGGAGGCTAAGGAATGAAGACAGAATATTAATTTGCAAAGTGCAGCATTTACCAATCCTATGCATACTAGTAAGTGATCTCCTGTTTTCTCCAAAAGACTTTTGACTGCAGCTGCAGCTTAAATACAGCCCATCACCTGCTCAAGTCAAGTCTAAACCAGCATAATCAGCCAGTATCTGCTTAACTGATTATATAAAATAGGTCAGTGTTTTCAGGCTCTCCTCTGCTGCACAGGTACAGCCGCGTACCTAGAGTTAAGCAGAGTCACCTCCGGTCACTTCTACAGTTGCTGTCAGAGCCCTTTTTTATTGGCACTAAATGCATGCACTAAATCTAGACTGTGACCTGTTGAGGCTTCCCCAGCCACTTGAAAGGATGTCTTCAGCACATAGCTACACTTCAAAACTTGATGCTTTCACGAGCAGTGAACCCAGAGCGAGTGGCTTTGGATACAAAGGACCATCTTCATGATGAGTTCCAAAAAGAAGATAAGCGGCTCCTCTAGCCCTTTGATAGACAGTAAATTCAGGAGCAGGTTAGGCAAGTGCAGTTGTTCATCGCAACAAACAGTGGAAACTATTTCACTGTTTGGAGTAAAAGATAGTTCAGGAAGAGCTGTATTATAGCTCTGCCCTCTGTGAGACACAGCCTGTTTTGCCTTTGTTTGAATGGCTTCTCTACATGAGTCAGAAGCTATAGACCTGACCAGGGCGGGACAAGGTACTGAGTGTGTTTAGAGGGAGCAGGACATGAAAACAAAGGGTTCTAGTTTACCAAGCTGTGTCTCTGGGCCCTGGGGACCTCCTCCAGAGCTCGTGGTCCACAGCTTCGTAGTTCTGGCACACGCTGAGGCCCAGAGTGCTGCTTCCCTGCAGAGGGGACTGTGGATACCCGGGGCTTCTGAAGAAGCAGTGAATATTGTGAGCTCTTGTTTCTCTTCTTTCCTTGCCCAAGAGCTGCTGTCTCAGGGTGGCTCTGCAGGCTGCCATGTGTCTGTAAACCCAAGGGGCTGGAGGACGTGTGGCCAAGGCTTCTGCTGGAGCAAAGCCAGGCTCAGGTATCCCGTTGCATTGAGCGCGCGGGAGGATCAGGAGACATCAAGGCACGCTCGCTTCAGAGGGCCACAGGGAATGCTCCCACATGGCTCCTGCATTGCCTGCCACAGACGTTGTGATCAGAGGGGCTCGGCGCAGAGGCTTTAATTCCAGGAAGCAGGAATGCTCGAGTGGGAGGCTGGTGAGGGATGGAGGGTTCGTGCAGCGTGGGGTGCGAGGCCCTCCTCCATCGCCACGGCCCCTGCTCTGTCGGCAGCCACAGCGCCGCCGGGCAGGACGGAGCACGTCAAGGAAGTCAAGTGAAGTTCTTCCTCATCCCTGGGTGCCTGGCTGCAGGCTTTCCTCCCAGCACTTGTCCCTGCCCTTGCACCAAGGACCAGCTAGGGCCATAGGGGAGCTAGGGAAGTGTTCCTGTCTTGGAGGCCCCCTGAGCACAAAATTCCTCACTGGATAAAGAGGGGAAAAGGAAGAGGAAGGTGGATGAGGTCAGGATTGTAAACCAGCTCCTGCCAGCCCGTGAGATACAAGGGCTGCTCTGTTCCTAGCCTGACTGCAGACTTAATGCCAGGTTTAGGAAAGCAGGAAGGAGATGAAGTGGAAACTGGAAAACTTCACAGTGTTTGATCTGGGACAGGGAAATTGCTCTATTTAGGACCTGTCATTTAATTTTATTTTTAACGTGGACTGTTACACTCATATGCTGTTGTTATTGATTTTACAAAAGAGCGCGGAGGGCTTTCCTTGCTGCAAGGCATCTGTGTCTCACTGGGCACAGGATGGGTTTGGAAAGTTTCTAATTCCAGGAATGCATCTTTTTATAGGTCCTGATCCAGGAAATAAAATCACATGGCTGAATTCTAGCCTCAGACACAAGCTGTGGAGCTCTTGTATGCTAGCAAAAGACTAAACAGGGGAGCAGAGACACAGCACAAACATAAACTTGATGAGAAAAATGGAAAAATGGGGAGGAATCATGTATTTTGGTTGAAAATCTGCAGCTGAGAGAAATGTGAAACTTGTGCAAAAAAGACGTTAAGTACCAAGTGCTTACCAAGAACCAAAACAAAGTACAAATACCAAATACTACGAAGTAAAACTTATTATAATGAGATAGAAGTTTCAAAGGAGAATAGCAAAAGCCCTTGCACCTGAGCATGGTTTGTACCATTGCCACCCTTAAGCAACTTTAAATCCATCAGTCAAGCCTTTTAGCTCTGTGCTGGATAACTCCATGGAGCATCTTCGCTTAGAAGATACTGTATCTGCACTGCAAAAATCCTACTAAAATGAGTTAATCACGAGATGAGGCATAAGGCTGAAAATACCTGGGTAGTGTACTTTCTTCCAGTAGCCTTAGAGAAGTGACACATGTTTGTGCTTACATACATATGTGCAGCATGAAGGGAAGACGCATAACAAGAGAAAAATGGGGCAAGAGGCTTGATATGGGTTTGGAGTGAGCATATGGCCTCACTCCGCCTTCTCTGTAACTTACTTGTACACTGTTGAACCATCTCATCAACCTCAGTATGGTCATGGACTTCGACAAAATCAGACCACTAATCATCACCCTCTTTCAGGGAGACCTACTTTAATGATGAGTTAATTGCCCATGATAAGACTTTGATTTTCTTGGAATGCCTTAGCTCTTTGTAATTTTCAGTTTCTGGTTTGTTCATTGGCATTATCATGGATAATTGCAGTCCTTCGTGAGTAATAAAGGAAGACACAGTCCCATAAAAAAAAATGAGCCATATATTTGGAGTCAGCTTGCTTCTTCCAGGCTTCGGACAGATTTCATCCGCCCCATGGAAGTTACTCCGAGAAGTCATTCACATATTGTATTTCTTACAAATTTCTTTACCCAGCTATTTTCTCATGAGTTTACTTCTGCTCAGTCCAGGTGAACAGAAAGTAATTGTGGAGATGACAGTTTTCAACACCGAGCAAAGCCTGTGCCTCTGCTGGAATCCAGACTGGACATCTTGAGGCTTTGGCTCTCTAAATTCAGACCATATAGGTTTTTCTGTGGCTTGGCATATAGACAGCATTCCACAGACGCATCACAAAAATTAAACTTAGAAAAGACCTGCTGGTACATCTAATCCATTTTGCTTGACCCCACACAGACCTGGTCCCTGCGGAACAATTTCTATTGTTTGCTCGAGACAAGTTTTACATTTCCCAGGTGATGGAGCTTCCACCAATTCTTATGAGGAAACAATTAACAACCTAACACATCTCACTGTCAAGACATTTTTCTCAGGTTCTTCCTACATTTTTTCAATATAGAGCTCCTAGCTGTGTCCCACTGGACTGCCATAAATCATTTCCTTCCCACCTGAGTGAATACATTTTCACATATTTCTGGTTTTCTATGTGAACCAGGCAGAGGACAGAAATAGGGAGATCTAGTGCATTCCTCAAGGTTAGGATGAGATCACATGTCAGCTCTGCAGCATGAGCCGGGACTTCTGCCTCTGTTAGTGATGTGCCCCTCCTGCCTTCACTACCTGGAGCCTGCTCTTCTTATCCCAGTGTGCTACCGTTAGCATAAATGCCGTGTCAGCAGGCCCAGAACTGCCTGCAAACTTTGGTTCTTCCTTCAGGCCTTGCAGAACAGGCTCGTGTAACGCAAATTTCTCCTGCACATTTTGGAGCCCACGAGGGACTGCTCCGAGCCCTGGACTGGGTGCCTCATGCACTGCGGCAAGCCGAGGAGCGCGCAGCATGGATGTGATGCCACTGCTCCCCTTGGGGACCAGTCACTCCGGGAGCTCTCTAGGAGAGGGACTTGCTGCTCCTCACCCTGTCCCCAAGCTCTGATATGAGGTGCAGTCACCGAGGTGCTGGGCATCTCTCTGCAGCCCTCGGGAGCCAAGGCTTTTTGAGACGTCACATCACAGGTCTTTGGGTTCATTTCTCTTTTCTTCTCTCTCTTCCTCCCTCCTTATCAAACATTGTTTTGTCACTGACGGCAGACAAAAGGAATCAGCTCCGTAGTGACTTTGTAAGGAATCCCTCCATAGAGCAAATGCAGGAACAGTACTTCAACCCAAATGCCCCCAATACTTCAAATCAAAGCCATTTACCTCAAATTCTTAGAATTTTTTTAGCTGGAAAACAGGAAAACCTCAGCAAGATCAGAAGATGATCATTGTTCATTTTGGAATAAATTTTCATTTGAAGCAATCTAAAGTTCATTAAGAAAAAACAGAAACATTCCATAGGATTTCTTTCTAAACTGCAAACAAACCAAAAGAAAAGGAAACTTAATTTGGTTTGTCCTGGTCTGCTTTTCAAAATGATTTGCACAAGTGGTCCTAAAACTTGAGCATCTTTGCAGAAATCCATTTTTCAGGGGGCTTCCTGTCAACCTCTCCCAGCTACTTTGACTGTGGGAGAGCGAAGGGCAGTGGTGTAGGGGGAGAGATTAAAATCTTGCAGTGAACGAATAAGCGAGGTCGCAGGCAGGTTGTTGGGCTATTGAAGCAAATCAGGACTGTTTCCAGATACCTGTCATTTTCCTGCTATGGGATTTTACCAACCCAGCAAGCGATTTTCCAGGGCAGTAGATCAAGGGACGTGCTTTCATCACGCATGGGCCATCCAGTTCCCGACCAGGCTGTGCCCGGCTGCAATGCGGTGACTAACCCAGTGCACGGCCGTCCCGCCGAGCAGTGCCGGAGCCGTCCAAGGGGAGATGCTCATGCCTGAGCGATGTCCTCAGCGCCCCGCAGCACGGTGGGAGCAGCATTAACAGGAGTGTGAACCCATGCCCAGGAATTCCTGTGTCACTAAGTAATTACTTGCAATAATTGAGAGTAACAATTTCCATATGTATGACCCCAAAACAAGAACTACAAGTCAGGAGAGGCCTTCTCTAGCTTGTTAGATGAGAGCAGGGTTTCTCCTGTAAATTAAGAACTGTCCTGTTCTTTGCTCTCTATTACTCAAGCAAAAATAAATTCAGCTGAAGACATGCATTTCACTGAGGAGAGCTGGGATTTTTGCCAGAGGTTAGGGGTGAGGACAGGTTGGCCAGGAATTAACTCTCTAGACACCATGTTCATATTTTACTGATTAGGGAGCCTGGACAGATGTACCTTTCACACCCGCTTGCGATGATAGCCTCAAATGTCTTCTCCAGGACAGTGAGTTTTGCCCAATGAGCCTCCCTTACGGTGCTTGGGCTGTTTGAGGACTGTGCAGCAGCCTCGCGGGTGCTGCTGCTCGCAGGCAGCGGGAGCAGCCAGCGCGTGGGCACCCGCGCGGACACGCGTAAGGACCGCGTGTCTGGGGCCATGCATCTCAGGGACCGCATCCCCTTGCAGCCCAAGCAGAGCCGCGCCGGCCTGCGCATGCAGCCCATCACAAACTCGGCACTGTGGTCCCTAACTAGCCCTACTCTGAATTGTGCCTATCAGTTTTTGCCTCCTCCTGAAATGCTGCAGTCCTGTACCAGTTCAGTATGATTAATGGATTCTTTTAAAAGGGTTTTCTGCAATCTGTTTTGCTGCAGATATGGTGATGATGCATGTGGAGCACTCAGGCGGGAAAGCAGATCAGGATTCTTATGGAGATAAAATGACCTGAAATTGTAGCACATCATAAAACATGGCCAAAAACTATAAATGGCTTATTGGCTCCCCATGAATCTTACTGCTCTGGAAGACCCAGATGAAAGAAACTAGCAGAGATCCAGTTCACACAGAGAGACCCAACAGACATCCCACCACGCTAATCTTTTGTGAGGGGCAGAAGGAACCTGGTCCCATTGTTCCTTAGAGGCTTCAAGTGTATTCTCAGCTTCATTTTATAATAAAACAGAGCTTTTACTGACAATCTAAATGTGATAATTTTTTAAACCTTGGAGAAATTTCAGCTAGTCTTTTTGAAGTTTTCACATTTTAAAGTAATGCAGTTTCTACAGGTTTTAAAAAGGTGAGGACCCAGGTTGCATAGGGAGTTCTTAAAATTGCCTTCATTTTAGAAAACATGCAATCCAGCTCATCCCTTATTAGACATAATGGAAAACATAGCAGATCACAACTATGAGATATACCGCTGTTACCTGAAGTTGTGAATAACAGACTTCACTGTCTTCTTGAAAAAAGGATATATTTATAGCAGTGCTTTGCTCTCTGAGACAAGATCTTGAGCTGACATTCCCTCTGTGGGGGTGGTTGAGCACTGAGACGTGTTGCCAGCAGAGGCCAGGGAGTCCCCATCCTCGGAGACAGTCAGGAGCAGACTGGCCGTGGCTATGGGCAACGTGGCCCTGTCTGAGCAGGGGTTGACTGCGTGGTCTCCAGAGGTTCCTGCTAACTGCAGCTGCCCAATGACTCCATCATTTCCCTGGGCTATACAATATGCATAATAGTCTATGCTTCTGCAGGAAGCAGATTGTCTTTAGGGACCCAGTGTTCAAGCCATTCCCCGTGAATAACCTTCCTGGAGATCTAAGTACTTGAATATATGTTTAGGCTCTGACTTTATGTCAGGCTAAAATCTTCCAATGATTGGGAATAAGAAAGAACCCACTTTAAACTGAAATTGTCTCAACCGGCTTCCACCAACATCCGGAAGAATAAGAAAGGATCATTGCATTGATTTGGTGTGGAGCACCACATGAAAACATCACTTCTGGGTGTTAGGCAATATTTGTATAAATGTTTGCAATTAGTGGTAATAGAAGCCAGATGTTAGTCCTAACATTTACCTTTGGGTTCAGAGCCAGTGGGGTCCATCTCACAGCACTCTTCGAGTTGTGTTCGTAAGCATCACAGAAGCTGCTAGTATAATTCATGTGAGCAAAGGCTAACAGGTACACATATGTTCTTGATCATATGCATTTTACATCAATTTTATAACAAGAATAAGAAAGGAAAAGGATTGGTCATAAACTTAATGAATTCCACTACTTCTGCTCCTTATCCTTGCTTTGCATGAGATGCTGAAGGACCATCTCTTGCTTTGTGTTTATGCAGAATGCAGCACTGTGGCATCACAATAATGTAATTAGTAATGAATGGATTAATAATAAGCAGAACTATTATACAGGTGTGGAGAAAAACACCGTGTTGCAGATCAGTGCAAGAAAAGAGCTCTGCAATAAAAGTGCCCTGCTGGCATCTGATCTTCCTTGGTTTCTGGTGCAACCTGTTCTAGTACCATGGTGGTAACTAATAGGACATCCCCGAGCTATACACAGCCATTGTGGGGACATCTCATCCCTGCCTGCAACCAGCTCAGGGATCAGAGGTAATGCCAAGTGCCACAGTGTCGGGATGCACCATCTGGCTTTGGAGACTGGGGAACAAAGAGCTTAGGAACAGGCAGGGTCCCAGCACTGCCGGGACCACATAGCAAGAACACAGACAGACTCAAGCATACACGGAGAGGAATGTCTCCCCGCCGCTCTTCACATGTGCCTCAGTCAAGATGTTTGTTCAAAAAGAAAGTCAGTTGAACAATAAAACCCATATGTCAGCTGCTGAAGGGAAGTCTGGAGCCAAACACGCCAAAAAAGTAGATTGGGACCAGTTCATCCTTCAAATGATAAGATTACGCACTCAAATATGCAAACCACAGCATCCTCGTTAAGGGCCCAGCTGATGTTAGTAACAATACAGACCTTGGTGCTTTGAACTTTCACACATGAGTTGCAAAGCACTTTACAAACATTGCTATAGCCTAAAAATATCTTTCTGTGAGATGGAGAGGCTGTAAGGAGATTGCTTTGCATGCTTGGGGCATGAAGGAGATGCAGGTCTATTACGGCACGGAACAGAAAGCTATATCCGGTTGGGATAGGGTTTTGATGAATTTTAATGGTGCTGGACACAGACTCCAAGACTTACATATTTTCACACTCGTGAAAGATGCTTCCTGTGATCTTTTATGATTACATCTTAGCTCTGAAGATAATATAAAAAATGGATTTAGCAATCCCCACTTCAGTAAACATATCATTATTTATTCAAAATGGAACAATGTCAGCAAGCTAAGCTGAGAAAGCCTCATAGATAAACTAACTCCAAATCTAGGAAACCTACTCTAAAGTTGGGAAACTCATGTATGTAACTGGAATCCAACAGTAGGCTAAAGCAAGGTCTCCACAGAAGCCATTGGACTGGGCAATTGAGTCTGGATCCCTCTTTGTGCTGGCCAAGACATCCTAACCTTTTATAAACATGCTGAGTTCACATTAAAACTGGCCAGGGTCCTGTGCCTGTGCCTCCATCAGGAGGTGGTTGCAGCCTGTCCTTTGTAGGGCCAGAAACATCTATGTAATTCATGGCCTCTGTCCTTCAGCCCTCAGCTGTCCCCACTGCTTGTGCCTCCCCTCCCGCTCATATGGATCCCACATCTGCTGGTTTCCATTCCGGTGGTGCCACCCTCCAAATCCTTCCTGTCTCAGGCAGGAGAGCGTGTCAGGGCCGTGGCGCTGCTGCCCCTGGGAGGGAGGGTTGGGTCCTGCGGCCCTTCCTGCCCACGTGCTTTATCCAGGCCTGAGAGCGAGAACGCTTTTGTGTCGAAAAAAGGTGTCAGCATTTTTCAGAAGGCTTTCAGATTCGGTAATGAGGCATTGCTGCACAGGAGAGAAGAAATGGCATTTACTGAACCATCTTATATAGCCCTGACATGGAGACAGTGTGTCCAGAGCAGAAGTCTCAGCTTCTCTCTGGCACCTTCTCTGTTCCATAGGTAGCCCCGGCCATTGCTGTTGAGCCAGTAACTCAACAGGCCTGGCAGGACTAGACCCTTCTGTGGCTTTCTGCAGATCCCAGGGAACGTCAGAGCTGGCTGCCAAGAGAAGTTGAGAGGTGCCAGCTCCACACAGTGATGGTCTGGAGGCAGGTAGTCTGCCCTGTAAGGAGGTACAGGTTGGGAATCCATCTACCCTCTTTTCCAGATGACTCCTTCTAAGAAGGGGTGTCTGAAGCTACAAGTACAGCCACATCAGGATGAGAATATTATTAGAAAGAGAGAGGGGCCTGAGAATCAACTTTTGAGGGCTGAGCTGAATCCCGTGGCCAGAGGGTTATCCGGATATGGAGCTACTCACCTGTAAACGTGGGTGTGAAGAACAGTATTGAAAAACTCCTGAGAGCTGAAAGATCTGCAACAAATTCTTGATGTTTTCCTGCTATTATTATGGATGAAATGCTGCAAGAGCAACATTTATTAGCACTTTGTTCAGAGCTACATCTATTCTGTGTCCAGGGATTTATTCATCCCTCAAATAATGGAGAGGGAAAGGAAGTGTTGTGGACCAAATCTGACAAGACATGACTTGAAATGAAGTCTACATACTGGGAGGTTTTACATCTGAGTACTTGAAAATCTCTATCAAATTTTCATCAGATTCTTTACTTTTGGCTGGACAAATGTTTGCCTCTCATCTGTGTGTGTGGGAAAAGGCTCTTGCTAGCAAGACTTTTTTAACATGTAACCCAAATTAATTAAATTGAACTTCTGACCAACCACTTAAGTATTTTCATCTGAGATGCTGCAGTTTTCCATAGGAGTTGTAGCTTGCAGGCTTTATGTCTCTTTTCTTCTACAGAGAAACTTTTCCAACTGGGTTTCCTCTTTTAAGATGATCTGCTGCCACATGCATGTTTGCCAGGAAGAGGGGAGGTTTTATGGCCCATGGGAGCAGAGAGGCAGCCCTGACAAGGTGGCTTTGAGTATCTCCATGGAAGGAGATGTCACAGCCTTTCTGGACAAACTGTTCCAGGACTCTGTCGCCTTCATAGGAAAAAGTTTGGTTTTCTTTCCATGTTGCAGTCGTACCTGTTGCCTATCACTGGGTGCCACTGAAGAGTCCGGCCCCATCTTCATGACACCCTCCCTTAAGACACTTACACGTACTCATAAGATCCCCTCAGACTTCTGCAGACGAAACAGCCCCAGCTCTCAGCCTCTGCTCGGGGGAGAGATGCCCCAGCTCTGTCGTCACCTGCCAGCCTTTTGCTGGACTCTCTCCAGTAGCTCTATGTCCCTCTAGGAGCCCAGAACTGGACAGAGGACTCCAGAGGATGGCCTTACCAGAGCCAAATAGGGGATGAGGATCACCTCGCTCAACCTGCTAGCAATGCTTTTCCTAATGCACTCCAGGACCCCATTGGCTTTCTTGGCCACAAGGGCACATTGCTGGCTCATGATTAACGTGTTGACCTCTGCAACTCCCAGATCCTTCTCTGCAGAACTGCTTTCCAGCAGGTCAGTCCAACCTGACTGGCTGGTGCATGGAGTTATTCCTCCCACGCTGCAGGGCCCTGCACTTGCCTTTGATGAACTTCAGCAGGTTCCTCTCTGCCCAGCTCTCCAGTCCATCCAGGTCCCTCTGAATGGCACCACAGCCCTCTGCTGTATCAGCCACTCCTCCCAGTTTGCTCAGCAAACTTGCTGAGCAGAAGCTCTGCCTCTTCATCCAGGTCATTATGAGTAAGTGGAACAATAACTGACCCCTAAAGCAAGGTGCACCACTAGCTACAGGCCACCATCTAGACACCGTGTTAATGAGCACAACCCACTGAGTTCTGACATTCAGCTAGTTTTCAAAACATCTCACATAAAATAATGATATTAATCAAAATGAGAGTGAGATTAGGTCTCATTAATGAAGAAATGTTGATCATGCCATAGGCCCCACAAAACTTAAGGGTTGTATAAGCCAGCTGTCAACATATTTTTAGAAATAATAGTTCATTGTTAAGAAGGGGAAGCTAAGCAGACAGACATTTCAGCAAATTATTCGGGAGTTCATAGCAGCAAGAAGGTAAGACTCCAGATTTGTAATTGCAGCACTTGATTTCCCAAAACACTATGGTTAATGAAGAAAAACTGAGTGCTATCAACCTGTAGAAGGCAGGCTTGGGATCTGCAACAAGCACAGATCCCTTTTACAAAGTGCATGCATCAGAAACTATCACAGCTCACATCGCTTATTCTGTGCAGTGAAGCATTGCTTTGACAAGTCATGTGTGACAGGATTAGAGGAGATAACTACGTAACAAACCAAGCTTCTTTCCTCATCCACAGCAGTCACAGTGTCCCTACAGGTTATATACTAGACAGAGGAACTACTTTAGGTAAGCATGCACAATCTGACAAGTATCAGCACTGGGACACGCACTGATCTACTGGCATATCTTCAGTACCGACAGGGATATTAGACACTTCTTGATAAGATTCTAACTGTGAGAGGATGCTACTACAGAGCACTGAGAAGGAAAAATAATGCAACTCCTAGAACTGTATTCAAGTTCTACCAGAGAAATGTATTTGTAGGTATTTCAAATGAGGCCTAAACAAGAGCACTAGCTGTTCAATTTGCAAAAGAATTAAGAAAAGATTTATTGTCCCAATGTAGGAAAAGAGAAAAAACAAAAAAAATGATGATCAGATGACACTTACCTGGAACTGCTCATTCTTGTAGGATATCAGCACATCTTTGACTTTTTCTAGAAATAAACATAAATATATGACTTACACAGGGAACGTATAAACTTGCCTCACTGCACAAGGGATCTTTGGTACCCTGGAAATCTGTCATCTGTCTCCAAAAGTATCTTGGCAAGCTGCTTAGTTCTGCTGAAAATGTCAATGAAATGAAATAATAAATTTATAGTCAGACACACTCTGAAGACTTCTATCCCCCCTCTGGAATCTTGATGTGATGTATTTTGCTTTTATCCTGAGGGATCAAACCAGGAAGTCAGCTGGTGGTGCTCCTGGATCCCAAAATTTAGAGAGACTGTAATTTTCAAGTCTTTTAATTCTGTATTAGTCTGAAAGCACAAAACTAATGTAGCTAACGTATCTGAATGGCAGTTACTGTATCTATCAGGGAGCCCACTATGAAGGTATCCAGAATGGATCTTTGTCAAGGAAAAGGTCATCAGGAGTACTCAGCATCGATTCACCACAGTGAAGTCGAGTCAAACCAATCTGATAGCCTTCTACAATGGGATGACTGGATAAATGGATGAGGAGACAGCAGTGGATGTTGCCTACCTTGACTTCACAAGGCTTTTCACACTGTCTCATATGACAATCTCATAGGGAAGCTCAGGAAGTGTGGGTTAGATGAGTAAACATTGTGGTGGATTGAGGACTGGTTGGATGACAGAGCTCAGAGGGTAGTGATAAATGGGTCCTAGTCCAGTAGGAGGCCTGTGGCCAGTGGTGTCCCCCAGGGGTCAGTACTGGGTCCAGTGCTGTTCAGTTTGTTCATCAATGACCTGGACGAGGGCACGGAGTGCACCCTGAACAAGTTTGCAGATGACACCAAGCTGGGTGGAG
>JAVCKT010025100.1:6459-34922 GCA_032273925.1 Rhynchotus rufescens | reverse complement strand
CTCATCCAATCTCAGCACAGTTAAAACAGAGCTCTCACTATATCCTTCCCAAAATACCATTTCCATGCTGTATTCTCAGTTTCAGGACAACACAACTGTCCTCCCACTCACAGTTACATAACCTGTAATCAGTTCTGTGTTGTCCCTCCATTTAATCCCACACGTCATCATCTGGACCTTGAAGATTTCTCAGGCACCAGGTACTTAAGAAGTCAAGCTGTTTGGAATAAGAGGAGAAATAGGTTTTCATCCAAACCTTCATTCTATCAAAATTCAGCCTTTGCAGTTACCATCCCTCCGGCCTAAATACCATATATCTTCACTTCTATTTATTTGAATTTTGCTGCCAAAATAACTGTTCCGGCTCATACTTTTCTGGCACCATGTCCCTCATTTACCTCTTCACAAATTCTATCCTGACAGTAAAGCATCGTTTATGGCTTATTTTACACCTGCTATGACCCAGCATCATATAACTGCTTCCTTCAGCACTACTATTGCTGATGATAAGATGGTAAAAATGGCTATTTAAATAATCGTGAGGAAAGCTGCAGCACCATTCTTTATGCATATTACTATATTCCTGCTTCTGTTGTACTGATAATCAAGATTCAGCTGCCAGCGAGGAACCAATTCTCAGCTGCTTTAAGCTGTCTTGCTTCATCAGACCTACAAAAACTTCATAAGTCTAAGGTAGTTTATATGTTAACACCACTGACTAAAATACTTTTCAAAATTATTTAACTCCTACCTTATTCTTTCTTAGTCTTCTGCTGTATCTGTCGTCTGTCTGGTTAAATTTGGAATCAGATTTTGAGTTAGACCAGAAGGTCTTCAGGACAGAACTTGTTTTCTTTTATACTTTTGTATGATAGTTATATGTACTGAGATGCAGCCTGAAAGCTTGGATCCTTAGATTCAGCTGCAAGGCAAATAATGATCTTCAACAGGGGAGAAAAGGGCAGAATCAGACTAGCACAGCTCATAACAGGTGAATCTTTGTAAGATGCAAAATGCTGGATCATTTATTTTTGGTGTTTCCAATGATCAAAGGAAAGCTGACTGTTTTTAACCTACACTTTATTCTTCATATTTCTCTTTTTCTGCCTTTGCAGATCTGATTTTCTTGCTGAGGACAAGGACTCATGGCTGGGAAGACAAACACAGCTTTTAAGCCATATATAAGACAATACTTTAAAAAAATATAAAAAGAAGATAACAGGAATGGTGAATAATAAATAATCTTTTCATAATACTTTACATTCAGGTTTATGCTGTAGCTCTGCAAGACTGCTCAAGGCTTTCAGTATTCAGTGATGTTTTATAGGATTGCATTAGTTATCTTTTTTTTTAAGTTGAATACATTTGTGTTACTGCACCGTCAGATAGCTAATAAGATGTTAAAAAAAACGTCATTAGCTTAACCTCAGAAAGATATCTTAACTAGTGAACTGTAAAATTCTGAGCTCTTTTAAGCATCACCTGGAGTACTGCAAGGCATCTTCCAGCTCCTTAATTCAAAATCCTAAATTGAATATCTTGATATACTTGAATAAGCAAATAATGAGTGTTGCTAATGCAGTTAGCTCACATATATGGTTACTGTAGAAAGGGCAAGAATGAAGTAGCATATATGACCCAAAATTGAAAGGATATTAATGAAATTTCAAATACTAAATGAAAATATAAACTTGATACATACCTAAAAAGACACTTAATCTACAGAATTGGATTTTTTATTTTTAGGTAAAGTTCTAAGGAGTAAAATTGGGACTCTACATAGGTTGCAAGAAAAATAAATTATGTGCTAAATTAATTAATTAATTTGCTTATGTTCTAATATTATAATTATTGTTAAGTATATATACACATGCACATTATTTTATATGCATATATTTTCTAGCCTCACACAGACGTAAATGCAGATCATTTGCTCAATGATAAATGTTGAAAACTAGACATGGTAGCAGCAATCATAGTGAGTATGTCCCATTTTAAACAGATGAACGTAACGAAGAAAAAAATAGCATAGCAAATATGAATCAAGATTCTATGACAGCTTAGTTTCCTTTGTTTAGTATGAATCACTTTGAAAAATGTATAGGGATAGCCAGTATTTAAATGATATAAGGCAAGCTATCAAACCATTAGATATAGCTAGCATCAAAATCTAAAGTAACAATATAATTAAAAATTGATGAATAGAGAACTAGTAAATAAGAATTGGAAAATTATTAAAAAATACGGTGGTAAATTCATCTAGACTTGCATTAATATTTGGTTGAATTTGTACCCATGATTTTGTAGCAGTTCCCCTTTGCATATCTCAGTACCATTTATAGCTGATTCTTCTTCATTGTCTTGACTGTCTCATAGACAGAGGAAATAGTGATGGAAACCATTTTTACTATAGCAAGCATCTTCCTGTTGTGTTGTTCCCATACAAAAAAAAAAGGAAGGCTTTTTCTACTTGTGGAAAGAAGGCCAGGTATTTTACAGCTTTCTTGTCCATTTTATCACTAAACTCGACTTATTCCTCATGCTTCTTTCTCACATTTTTACCAATATTATTTTCTGTATAAATATATTATTTGAATTAGTAAACACTTGCATATTGAATTCTGATGAAAAGATAATATAACAAGAAAATCTTTAGTGTATGAAGCAGATTCTCCACAGTTGCCCTACAATAAAGCCCTACAATAAAGTGATAGCAGTTGGTAGAAATAGCAGCATAATTTCATCTTATGTAAAAATAACTTTTTTTCCTTATCCTTCCTGGAATTGTGTGCCTTTTCCTTAAGTAGAATCACCAGCAGTTAGGTAATAATCGAGCTCGTTTTAATGCAAATTTTAAAACCTATATACAACCTTAAAAAAAGCTTTTCTTAAAAACCTTAGCCTTTCCTGTGTAAATGGGGTTAAACAGAAATTATTTCTACTTCTACCTTTGGACAGATTCACCCATAATATGAAATTTGTACTTTCTGATCATAACCACAATGTATCTTCAAGAAAAAGCACATCTTTTTAATTCTGCTTTTTATGAACACTAGACTGCATCTTAGAATATAAGGGGACAACCTGAGCTGCTGAGCTATTCATGTTTTTCCTTTATGTAACTTTACATCAGCTAGTCGATGCAGCTGGATAGGCTACTGTTCAGTTTCTTAATTCTCCAATGAATTACAATAACCTATCTCATTTCTGGAAACTGCAATGTTGTCATTGCTATTTCAATAGATGAAGATTGGTGTGTTTGGTTTTGACTGTTATATATTATACCCAGCTAAGCAACAAGTCCATCTAAAATAAAAGATCTTTCTGCTATAATGGTTGTAGACCCTAACTGATGCACAGAACTAAATACTTTTACTCTATAATAGCAACTAGCAATCTGCCACAACAACAGAATGGAAAGAAAGAAGAGCCAAGCTTGCACAAATACAGACGTACTACATCTTCAATCATTGACTAAAGCATTCTGGAGTGAGTGTGTTGGGCTTGGTTAATGAGAACATGGTCATAACATCTGTTTAAGGAGAGAGTTTAGTTAAAAAATAAATAAATAGACATATCCAGGTGCAATTTATCCCATTACAGTCAGCTGAGCATCAAAAATACCCATCGGAGTTCTTCACAAGACCTAGACATCTGTACTGCCCTCTAACTTGTGGTATTTTCCTGAAGAGTACAGAACAGTGCCAGGCTGACTGCACAGAAACAGTCAAAATGACTTTGCTGTAAACTGTGGGTTTAAGAGTATGCATTTTGGTGTATCAAACTGTGGCAAATACAGAGTAAAACTTGGAAATGACAATATTCATAATTTCTCTTTTGAACAAACGAGGATGTAATTTTATGGAATGAATGAGAAGATAAGCTCCCAGCGTGATTCCTGGCCTTCATGGGATTTGTTTCTCCCCCTCATTCCTTACCCGGCATTCTGAAACAATCAGTAGATGAAAAATCAAAGAAAGGTTAAAGGTGGAAGGAAAATCATTTGTAGACTGTCTAGTCCAACTCCTCTGCTTAAGGCAGGGTGAGCCACAGCAGCTTGTCTAGGACGCTGCCGTTCTCAAATATCAAAGACAGAAACTTCATCACATCTCTGGGAAACTTGTTCCTGTGCTCAGCAAAAAACTGTAATAGACTTTTTTTTTCTTATGTTTAAACAGAATAGATTGTATTTTGATTTGTGCCTATTCTCTTGTACTATCACTGTGAGTCAGTGAACTAGCCTCATCTTCTTCACATCCTCCCATCAGACAATTATATGCACCTATAAAAAACCCTCAGCCTTCCCTTCCCAAGGCTGGACAGTTCCAGCTCTCTCAAATCTTCCTCATGAGAGATTCTCCAGTTCCCTAATCATTTTAGTAGCCCTCTGCTGGACTCCCTCCAGCAGCTCTACATCCCTCTCATACTGGACAGTCCAGAACAGGACCCAGTACTCCAGATGTGGCCTCACCAGGGCTGAGTAGAGGGGAAGGATTTCCTTCCTAGACCTGCTGGCAAGGTCCTGCCTACTGCAATCCCAGGTGCTTTGCCTTCACTGATGAAACTGTGCATTGCCGGCTTATGTTCAAGTTACTGAGCCCAGGTCCTTTCTGTAAGTCAGCCCTCTCTGTACAAATAACATTTGATATTTTGGAATAGCCTTGCAGAATGACAGGAGGAAAATGAAGCTGTTAGTAGTATTCCAAAACAATGAGAGCACTGAACTTCACTCAACTTCCAGACTTCTACCATCAGCCACAAGAATTGCAGGGCACATGCCCAAGATGCTTTTTCTCATTGCAAATTTCACACTAGAAGCATGCCTAGGTTTTAGAAAGAAGGCAGTATTTACAAAATGCTTACTTCCACAAACTAAGCAATTCCACACGTATTATAAGGAGAGTTGATAGCTATATCTGTTACTGTTAGTCACTTTCTATGTCAGGACCCTCCTTTCAATTGATTACAGTTATACCTCATGTCAGATGTGGTCTTGATGCTGAACATCTTTTCTTCCTTCATGTTTATCAATCAACATATTTCTGCTTTTGCAATTTTGCCATATAAGACATTCTTCTGTAAGGATATGCAAACTGTTTTCCAACTGCATATGCAACTATTTCATCAAGTAAAAAGCTTCCAAGACATCTCAGTTTACAGGTATAGAGTAGCAAGTTGTTAGAATTTGAAACATCTCCAGCTGTAGCCACCAATGTGCACATTACACTGACAAAGACTTTCCCTTGATATTGTTCAGGCAAACTCTAGAGTTCCCTTTCTATATTCACATTAGAAGCAAATCAAAGAGCATGTATAGCTATTTTGAAAGCACTTCTGCCCATTCAATAGAGACAATCACTTTAAACCTTGGGATATTTAAATGTCTCCTGGGTTAAGACAAACTAAGTTTCTACTTGCACACAGGAAGGTCCATTTTGGAAACAACAAGAACACATACTAACTTCATATGCAAAAAAGAGACTCTTTAATATTTGTTAACATCTGCTGTCTAATAAAGATATGCAGACATACAATATTGTTGTCTATAGAGAAGTACAAAATATACCCAGAGCCAATGTGCAAGCATCACATATATGGATGTTTCAGTCCAAAGTATTTAAAGATTTTAGCTCATGCTAGGTTGTATCACTAAATTTCTGTGTTTCTTAATAGCCTGAAGTTTGCAGTGGATTCTGATTCAGCCCTCAATTCTGTGACAAGCTGGAAGGAAGCAGAGAACTGTAGCGAATTTTCTATTTTTGCCATTGAAAATGTTGTCCAGTGACCTCCTCTGGGAATCCAGGCTAACATAATAGATGAGACAGAGTTATAGTTGGATGTATATGAATTTGCAACTTAGTAGTGTTTTGCTCAAAGAAAAGAAAAATAAAATTCCTCTGTTTGTTCCACTAAAGTTCCTCTGATCTGGAAGAAACCAAAGCATATATTTCAGAGGGACACACACATGCAGAAAAGAAGAATAAAGCTGAGGTAGAACACTTCAAGTAGTATTCTTTCTGCATTTTTCAGAAAAGTATGAATCACTATGCATGGGAAATATTTAGCCAGTTGTTGGCTCAGAATATCTTGAGAGTTAACAGTTAAAAAATATCATTCAAGAGAGAAGGAGCTCTATATTAAATCCTGTTTAAATACAGCTAAGTTTTTTTTTTTCTTTTTAAGAAAGAGAGTGCAATAACTAGATCACAACCAATGAATATGTAATTGATTTTTTTTGTCGGTCTATTGTTCTTTACATATCATTATTGTGATTTCCCCGTTAATTGCTTTATGAATCTATCATAATGAACAATCCCAGCTGCCATGGATTAGAAATTTGTTCATGTAGAAGAAATGTTTATATGCTGTGCAACACAGAGTCACATATAAGTTTTCCAGTGGTGCTGTGCTGTTTTCAGGGAAGTAGTTTCCTATGTGTGTTTTTTGTTTATTTTTTTGCTTATTTTTTAATAAATTCGAAGTTCAAGTTTTTCCAGAGACACATATTATTGCAGTTTAATAAACTGAAACAGAAAGAGCTCTTTTCAAAATATTGCATTGCAAAGGACAAAATATCATCTGAATTGAGACAAGATGGTAGCTGAAAGTAGTTTCCTTCCTCAGAAAGCACTTTTTAAAGGTGCCCTATGCCTTAATGAGTTCATTCTGTAGGATCAAGAAGCGGACCACTTCCACATTCATAGCCATAGTACACAACTTCTCCATGTGCATATTTTAAGTTTATCATGACTTTTTGGAAAATTCCATATTTCCACAGCTGACTTAAGAGCAATGGAGAGTTTTACTTTGGAGGACTTATAGGAAGGCAGGAGTAGCATGCCTAAGTCATGCAGTTACATGTTTCCAGTCCTCTATTTCATTTCTTACAATATCACTGTTACGTCTATTAAAAGTTCTCTGGAATCAAAGTTTCCTCTAATAACATGACTCTTGTTTAGTGCAAAACTTACCTGATTAAGATGACATATTCATATGAGTAATTAAGGGTAAGCCCTTAATGTAACACAAACAGATCCAAAGAAGGGAAAACAGAGTTTTATTCTTAAAAGGAAAGAAAAATACCAACTAATAAAATGGTCAGGCAGGACTTGATCACAATTTATTTCTGACCTTTTAATGTCTTCTGTTCTCAATGATTTTCTGTCATTTCTACTTGGCTTGGACCTGAGGTCAGTTGCAGAGATGTTTAAATGTATGTTGGCAATTAACTTTCAACTTCCATTTCCTGAATTGAAATATAAGTAACTAATTGTCACCAAGATATCCAAGAGTTTATCAGCTGCCCAAATCTACCAAGTTGGATGAAGCCCAAAACTTGAAAACTTTTGTGCACTCATTCTGCATGAAAGAAAGCTTGATGTTACCAACTGTATTATGGCCTACTGCTGTCAGGGTCATTATCTAAGACCATCATGACAATTATCTTCCCTCTATTTTGCTAGGCAGTAATTATTTTCATTTTAAACTTATCACTTCTTTCTTTAAGTGAAACAAAATAAACTCTTAAAAACACTAAATATGAAAGTAAACAAACACCTCTTTACATTGCTTTCCCTTTTAATTTTGACGGATTGTTATCTGACAAAACATATTGAGATTCTTCACAAAGGGGCCTATCTAGATCACACACAGTGTTAGTTATGTATGGAAAATTTCTCCACTGCTATTCATGAGACTGCCCATTTTACCTCATACGTTCTTGCTTTCTATATTTGCATATGATGTTTGTATGGCTGGCAAAGCACAAGCACAGATATTATGGGAAGGTAAAAAGAATGATTTGAAACAGAAGCTTGTATTTTCCTATTCTTTTGAGCAAGCATTTGTAAGGAGGTAGTAAACATGGTTGAGAAATAAAAGACTCTTAGAATACTTCTCCCTACAGATACACATACACACAAACTACATAAACATAATTACATAAGATCCTTAAGCTACATGCTCATATTGTGGAAAAAAAAAGAGGGGGGAAGAGGGGGGAAGAGGGGGAGAAGAAAAAGAAAACCCACACATCCATCAAGTTTGTTGTCTATCCAAAGCAGTTATTGCCCTTGAGTTACATTTCTAGACCTTATTGAAGAACAAGTGATACATTGTTAACGTTTAGATCAATAAACAATTATTGTTCTTTGTGAGATGCTGAAAGGGGATTTAGAGTGTTTACAGGTAAAAGGCATAATTTACTAGCGGCTGTCAAACAACTGCAATACATTCTTTCTCTCCACTACTTCTTCCCTCCCTTAGTTCCCTCCTCCTATTTTTGCAGGCTTCAGCAGAGACCATATCTGATATTAGCCAGTGCTCTGCATGGTGCAGCACATACTTGTAGCAGGACCAGTGGGCTCTTTTCAACAGGAAGCACCAGCAGAGATTTTTGAATGCTTCTTATCTAAGATGCCTCAAAAGCTATTTTGCTCCCAAGACACTGCTACATCTTCTTGTAGTCATTTTACTTTTTAAATAAAATACGGAAATCGAGAGGATCATATCTATGCAGACTGAAACAGTACGATAAGGTAGAGAGGATTTTCTAAACTAAAATGCATAAGGCCTCCCTCTCTTTATTTAGGAGCAATTAATGCCATCAGTCACAACTGTTTTCTGAGGAATGTCAATGGCTTAAAATCCCTTCTAGCTACTGGATTTCCCAGTGTGTCCATCTTTTACATCTGTCCCCCACCTAGAATACTGTTTGCATAAAAATTCTCCTGAATGGGGAAGATTTAGGTGGCTCTAATAACAAAGTTATTGATCAGCTGGGTTTACTAATACCAGTATAATGCCATTCTGCTTCTTTTTCCTCATTTTTTGACTTTCTTAAGGAATCTATTCTTCCATATGTCCCATTCCTCTACCTTGTTACTGCCTCTACAATGCTTAGCTTGATAATTGCATCAAGACTGAAGCTCAGATCCGTGAGTGTGGTAGGATTTATAAAATAGATAATAAATTTCTTCTGAAAGAGTTTAGTGATGATAGTTTCATAACAGCTTCTGCTACTAAATACTCTCTTTTTTTTTTTAAATTAGCACAACAAAATACCAGAAAAATCTAACACATGTAACCAAAAACTTTTATTGTGAAGTGAGTAGAATGGAAATCTATGTGATATTCTCTATAGGTCACTGATGTGATTAAAGTAACAGCTAGTGTCTTCAGACCATATTCTGCTTTCCCTTTTCTGATGCGTCCCTGTAGAGATCATTGTATTTGTGGTCAGGTGATACTTTATGGGAACAAATCAGTATTTTGTAAATGTACAATTTCATTCAAAGACATGATTTTAAAATATTTTACATTCATATATATATTTAAAAAACAGTATTATCATGTCTTGTATATTAGAAGAAAAGGATAAGCTTGTGTTTGGCTTTTGAGACTGTGAGACCTCTGGATAAAATTCCAGGAGCCCCAACAAATCTGATCCTAACCTGTGAACATACAGCTCATAGCAGCACAGTACCTTACTGTGGGCTAGAGGTTATCTATTTGTAACTCTCTAAACACAGTGACATGTCTACCTTGTACCCCATCTTGTAACCTTAAGGGCATATAAAGTGTATGTGCAGCCACGCGTCCTCATGTCCAAATTTGTTTCATGGACACTGACCATGTTAGCACCAGTGTTAACTACCCTCCAGAGAAATCTATGTAAAACAGTGAGCTGCAGCACATCCTTACTATACACACAAAAAACTTGTATTAGGAATCATCTCATCTAATAAATAATTCAAGAACCATATATTAATAGTATTTCCAACCACATATATTAAAAAACAATCCAAGGTTAACAACTTCCTCCCCATTTCTTTACCATTGTTCTCAGCAATCTTGAGAATGACAAGCTTGAAAAGATTAAAACAAGCTTGAAAAGATTAAAATAACAACAACAAAAAAAAAAAACCCAAAAACAGAATAAAACAGAAGCCAATTTCACTTCCCAGTTTTTAGAAAATGTAGGGTGCGCTCAGATCATTTCAAAGCTTATGAACAAATGGAACTAAACTACTTAATTTGTCTGATGATTGCCAAGGTTCTTCATGTAGTCTCTTGCTGTTGACTGCCGAGGTCATAAAGAGAAAAATACAAATATTTTTCCATTTGATAAGATCAAATGTTACTAACATTGTTTCAGAGAGTTCTGGGATAACAGTCATTATATTAGATTTCAAATAATACATCTGTTAAACAATCATTACATTCCTTTTCTGTTTTCTCCACTCTGCAAAGTAGATCTAGCAAGAAGAGAATAGAACTACACTGGCAACAGTATTTACACTACTTTGGCAATGTTAACATAGCTGTAGGGAGAGTTGTCCTCCTTAGAGCTGCTTTTCTCCCGTGTCTCATGTAGTACTTAAAGAAATGCTTCACATACATCATTCCTGTTTGTCATCCCCCCTCCTCCCACAGTTACTTCTCTTTTTCTCATGGAGATTTTGTCCTGTCTGGTCTTGTATTAACCTGGCGTAGGGACGTCTTTCCGTAATATGAATGTGCTACAAAAGAAGGAGGTAAAGAGCAGCTGTTGATATCTCTCTCTCTTCCCACTCCAGTTCGCACTGACTGATTCATCCGCTTCTCCATGAATCCAAATGCACTCCAAAGAGATTTGGGGACTGTCCTTCATGGTGGATTCAAACACCAGTAATGAGAGCAAAACACAATACATTCCCTGAGAAGCCTTGAAAGGACAAAATCTCAGCAGTAGAATTAGCACACACAACTACTTGATTAAAATCCAGGCAGTAATATGGAGCTTTACAAAACAAAACTAAAAAGTAAAGGGAAAGATCAATATGGAAGATACGCTTTACACTTCCTACATCTTTTTGAGTCACTAAGCTGTAACAGAACAGTCACATAGGCTACATGAAGGCTGTTTGCACAGGACAGAGCATTCTTTTAGCAGATACACTCTAAACAGTTATTTATCTAATAAATGTACATATTTTTCATTTCCTTGGCTGTGATGTATAGTTTTGTTTATTTTGGAAAGTTTCTTATAAGCTTATATTTTCAGGAGCTAATTAGGCAATAGGAGTCTTTTTTACCTGAAAGTTAAAACTCCAGGTTTTTGCACCCTATTCTCTTCAGTCATTTTTGGTTATCCGTATTTTAAGAACAATCAAAAAAGCAGCCATATTTAAAAATAGCCGTAATTAATCCAGAAAAAGACTAATGGCTAACATTTCAGATTTTTGCATATGTTCATGTTGCACATGAATCAGAGTTCATTTGGAATAGTGTTTCTGCTTCTACCAGGAAATCCCTTAAAATATTAAGAGCACCATTTACTGCTGGGATAGTTATCAAGTATTAGGTTCTCTACCAACTAAACGGGACATCAAGTCATGTTTCTTGTTTCACAATGCTCCATATAGTTGTTACTCTGGTTACTTTTTTTTCTACTTCTTCATATGATAATTAGGACAAAAGTGAATGCATGAAAGTGCATGCCCAACTTTGTTGCAATGGATAATTCAGAGCATCTTAAACCTTTTAGTTGTAACAAATATAAGTTCACACACTGTAACACAGCTTCCTTTTCAAACTGAGAGTAAAAACAGCTGAAGTATGTTTTACTAATGTAAAAATATTCTAAAAAATCCAAAAAGTAAGCTTGTTATTTTGGTAGGACTGATACTTGGAGACTTTTTTTTTTTAATGAGCTTAGAAAAGTGTGACTAGGGTAGTATACTTTCTTCACTATAAGCATAGCTCAAGTTGACACTTTTTCTGTCTAAACAGAATTTCTTTTGTACCAATATACGCTCTCCATTTTCAGAGAAATGAACTATTTTAAAAGTACAATTTTGAATTTATGACTTGTTTATTGTTATGCTTTTTTTCCAACTTAATACTAAGATCTTGAACTGTTTAAAAAGACCTCAGACTCACAAAACTTTTCGTTCATGTTACTTTACCATGAAACATTATCTATACGGGTTTAAAATTAGCTTCATTTCTGATTTTTAACTGTTGCAATTAACTTTTGAAGAAGTTCAATTAACTAATTAACTTCTGACTGTCTTGGGCTCCCTTTGACTGCCATATGTAACCTGAAGAGGACACTGGAGGGAGATAGGGTAAAATGCCAACTGTGGAAATTATTGCCAAAAAATTCATAGACTTTAACAAGCATACGATTTAATCTTAACTCCACCTCTCACTCACATGTTAGAGCATGGATTATCCCCAAAATTCTATTTCAAATTAGAGTAGGAATATAAGTTTATATTAAACATTTCAAGAAATTGTGCTTGGAAAGTTTATTTTCCATTTTTATCCTAGTTTCTCTGACTTATTTCTTCATCACAAAACCTGACACCATTACAACTGCTCAGAGAGGTTCATGTCTGACTAAGGAAAATGTCAAGGCCACTTTTAACACAAATATAAAAATTTCAAGAAAGAGTGTGAGAGAAAGTTTAAAATATTTGTTGCAAATAGGAGGAGGACGGAAAAGCTCTTCTACTTCCATTTTCTTCCAGCTGCTACCTTTGTGACAGTAGCCCGTAAGCTTTATTGTCCATTAGAAAGATATTGTCAGCACTAGGAAAGTTTTCTTTGCAACTTTTTGTGGCTCTGAGCATAGCTGCAGAATTGCTGCCGTGCAAAGCATCGAAGAACTTCTTCACTGTGAGGCTGACAGAGCCCTGGCACAGGCTGCCCAGGGAGGTTGTGGAGTCTCCTTCTCTGGACATCTTCCAAACCCACCTGGATGCCGCCCTGTGCTCTGGGTGTCCCTGCTGGAGCAGGGAGTTGGACTAGATGATCTCTAGAGGCCCCTTCCAACCTCAACCATCCTATGATTCTGTGAAACTATGGTTGGATTGGAGACACTATCAAAACCTGTTAGTAGGTGTTAGGTTCTGCCAGTTTTATATCAATAAACTCATGCTTTAAACCAGTCAGGGCTGTTCAGTTCTGAAGGCCACGAGGAAACGCCGCTTGCAGGGCTGGTGCTGCCCCGCAGAGCTCAGCAGTGCCCGAGCAGCTTCCGGGGAGTCAGGGAGCAGGCGGGGAGCGCCCCCGCGTTCACATCCACATCCCTTTCCAGAGCTGCGCGTGGCAGTGGAAAGCTTGCTGAGCTCCCTCAGCTAGCTTGCTAATACAGTCATAAAAAGGCAAAAAATCCAGTAATTCTTGAGAGCGTATACCATTAGGAGTAGGAAAAGTAATAATATAATGGAGAATGTTATCAAACATAAAAATTTTATTAAGAGCACCATCATCTCACTTCAAAATAATCTGAAAGAGTTGGTGTGAGTTCTGAAGTCGTGCGATGAAACTGGATAAGGATTTGGGAGATCTCATTTATGGAGAGTGGCTGAAGAAACCTGGGACCATTTATGTAGAAAGCAGATATATAACCATAGCTATAACTTTTTCAAGCAGTAAAGGTCAGTAGAGAAGACAGATTGCATAGTTCCTGTTTACCTTGTTTAAAATTGGAAAAGCAAGTAAATATTTAAGAAATTGATGGCAAATTCCAAAACTGAAAAACAAGGAGATTCCAGTTTATATCTGTGATTAAATAATAAAAGTCACAATAGCAGTAAGTTGCCAGACTTAAGAATTTGACCAGATTTTAGAAGTGTTGTTTCAATGGATATCAGAAGTATTTTAGCCATAATACAGCTACAGCTATAGTACATATAGCCATAATCCATGTTTAAAGATTTTAAAGATGATGCTAAACCACACACTTGAGATTTAGGACTGTTTCCAGCTACGAAGGGCTTGCATCTTACTCTTTGTGTGCGGGTTGCTTTTTTTTTTTTTTTTTTTTTATTCCTTCCTCAGTTAGGAGGTTAGGAGTTAGGAGGTTAGGAGTTAGGAGGTTAATTCCTATAATATTCAGAGACCGAATTTTGAGATTTTGTGCTGCAGGCCTGGAGGGAGCTGAAGAGCGCCCTGGTGGGTCAGCAGGGTTTCCTTTGCTTTCCTTTGCATCCCATTCTGGGATGTTTAGCTGGAGTCTTCTCTGCTCAGCGTCATCTGTTTCCTTGAGCCAGCTGAACTTGATCCTGGGGTAGAGCGTCCTAGGGCTCATTCCCATCTGTGCACCTGCTCCTCAGCTCCCTCCGTGGTCCTGTGCGGAGTCCCAAGCTTGTGGAAAAGCGTTTTTCACTTGATCAGAGGTCCCATTTCACTCCACATTTGTGATCTGTCCCCCTTAATCTTAAAATCCCCCTTTTCTTTCTCCTACTTTCTTTCTTTGGAGAAGGAAGATACTGTAATTTATATATTATGACATGATTCACTCAGAGAAATGTCATGAGATCAGTGCTTTTTCCCCCCAAAAAAGGTCACTGGCTGTTCAGAAATATTAACCATAATGTAAAAATGGAGCTGTTTGAGCTGCTACTGATGTGTCTGCTGTGAGTTTCTGGAAACATGAATTGACCCCCCCTGCTGTTTTACTTCATCTGTTGCTCTTTGGGAAGACGCTTTACTCTGAAAATCTGCTACGAATCTAGCAAAGAGCACCTACGGCATCCAACTCGCCGTCGTGACTGATTGCTTTCAGAGCTGCATGCAAGCATGGAAATGGCTTAAAGGCCATCTAGACAGCCATCAAGGAGGCTCCCAGATACAGAGAGACACAAAAACTGTGATTTAATAATAGCTATGTAAAGACACAGATCATTCACCCTGGCCCTGTGCATGTAACAGAGCTGGATCTTGTTTTTTGCCACATGCTTATCATAACGGCTTTAAAGTGATGGAGTTCTGTTAAAAGAAGAAAAAGGAAATGAAAATCGTATGTTGTGTTAATTACTATATTTCTTAAATAAAGACTAAAAACTGTATTTCTAAAAACTATATTTCTTAAATCTCAGTTAATTCGAAAATATTCTGGTAATGGAATCACTAAACCAAAAAAGTCATCTGCAGTCAGTTATAAGGAAATAAATAAAAATTCCTGCAATATGCCTTTTAGTGCTATGTAAAAATTTGTATTAATTATTTCTAAAGCTTGGCTTCCTTCCACTTCTTCCTGTAGAAGACAGTTTAACTATTCCTTTCATTTGTGGAATCATTACTTGATAATTGGCTTAAAATACTGTTTCCTGAATACCATCTTATTACTTACAGTAATATTTAGTAATGTCTTACTTTCCTTGTTTTACCACATCATTCCAGTATTGATGGCTCTTTTAGTGACTCTGCTTTGATAAAACTATGCAGATTAGCATTTTCTTCTAAGCCAGTATCTTGAAATTTGTATTTACTTTTATTGTTCTTTAAACTCCATTAAGAATTTAAAAAAAAAATCCTAAAAATTATGTTAGGCACCATAAAGAAAAGAAAAAAACAAAGCTAAAAAAAAAAAAAGCTTTATTTGAAGTAATACATGTATTTCTTAGAAAACAAAAGTAGCCCTTTGCTTCTGCTTCTCTGCTGTGCCCATCTGGATTAATTCCTATTCTTCTGAAAGCCTGAAAGGACCTGAGGTGGAAAGTGTGTGCTTGTTTTACTTGGTGAAACCTTCTTAAGAATTTTACTGGAAAGGGGAAAAAAAAAAAACAAAACAAAAAAGGAAGTACATTCCTCATCTCTTTTGCTCTCTCTTTTTTTGTTTTCTGTGAGCTGTGAGCTGGATGAATATCAAAGCTATAAAAATTACTTTCCAGTGATGCGGTGCTTTCTGACTCAGGCTCTTGGATAGGGATGAGAGAACTTGCTTTTTGGTCTCCAGGATGGAAGTCAATTTTATCTCAGTTCCTTGAAAACTGCTCTCTGCACCAGAGGTAATCAAGGCTCATGTTAATATTTCCAGCAGATGAGGCCAGGTAGGCAGTCCAGTCTGAGACAGTCCCGTGTGTGTTTCCTGAGCCATCGTTTTATGGCCAACAGTCCGGTAGTCTCATGGTGATCCTTGCATGGCTTCAAGGGTGCGCAGTGCTTGCACTCTCAAACTGTGCTCCAGCCATTTTATATGCCATTTTATACGGTTTATATGATTTTTATACATCCATTTTATATGGTTTTGAAGAGCCAGCCTTCCCAGCAGGACTATCCTAGCCTGCATTTTTTTTTTCTCTCTCCAATTCTAGACTGAAAATTTCAGGGACTATCCTTTTTAATGAAGTGCAGTTCCAGCAGTAAGAGGGTCACTTCTGGTTGAGGCTTCCTCATGCTACAGCAATAAAAAACAATGGTAATTTTTACTCTATGGCATTCTTTAGTTTGCCTGTTGTATGTCTGTGATAGACTGAACTCCCTCTAGCTTCCTGTGTTCTTTGTAAAGTCAAATAGAAATAAAATTATTGGTCTCTCGGCCAACTGCATTGGTAGTAAAACTAGTACAAATTTTATTTTGTAGGAAGCAAAGATAAACCTGCTTACAGAGGTTTGCTCTGAATACAGCCTGTGCAGCACTGCAGGCCAGCCAAAGTAAGGGTGGCATTTGCAAAATCCGCCATTTGGTATTTCTTAGAGTCTTAAGAGTTTCCTTAGCTAATATTCAGTTTGTGAGAAATAAATTTATATCAATTACTTGCAAATTATGTAGGCTTGTGGATCTCAAGTCTGAATCACAGCCTCCATGTGGTTTAATAACAAGATAAGTAATTCTCGGTAGTTATCTGGTAGTTATTTACCAGAATATACTGAATCAAAGGTTTTGCATATAATATTAGGTTTTTTAGTTATTTCTATTGTGGTCATATCTGGGGATTATAATACTTTGCAAAAGAAATATAGATGGCTACTATTTCAAAATTAAAGGTTGGGAAGAGTCAGTAGAGATTCAGACCATCTCCTGTTGGTGAAAACTTTAGGTTTTGTGCCTAACTCACCTCACTGACTTTATAGAGAGTGGGAATCTAATACCCTTGAAGAGCTTTTGGTATTATCTGAATTGTTTTCTTGATTATAGATACTATATATAAGTTCAATTCATGTTAGGTACTGTGAAAATGTTCTTAGACACTATGAAATTGCCTCTATGTAACACACAGCATGGGGAGTAAAAAAGGGGAACTGGAGATACATGTGCGATTGCAGGGCCATGATCTCATTGCAATTACTGAGACATAGTGGGACAACTCTCGTGACTGGAACGTGGTCATGGAGGGCTTCAGGCTTTTCAGGAAGGACAGGTTGGAAAGGTGAGTTATTGGAGTTGCCCTTTGCAAGAGTGTGCGGGTGAGGATTGAAGTGCAGACCAACAGGGAGTTACTACAGGCTTCCCGAGCAGGAAGAGGAAGTTCATGGGGCTTCTATAGGCAGCTGCAAGAAGCCTCCTGATCATAGACCTTGGTTGTTATGGGAGGCTTCAGCCACCCTGTTGTCTGCTGGGACAATTACACAGCTAGGGCCAGTGCAGGAGGTTCCTGCAGAACATTGCAGATATCTTCTTGATGGAGGTGGCTGATGAGCCAACAAGGGGAGGGGCGTTTCTAGACCTGATATTAATAAACAGAGATGGTCTAGTGGAAAATGTGAGGGTTGGGGGCAGTCTTGGCTGCAGTGACCACAAGATGTTGGAATTCATGGTCCTGTGTGGAGGAAGCTGGGCAAGAAGTAGGATTGCAATCCTGGACTTCAAGAGAGTCAACTTTGACCTCTTCAGGGAGTTCCTTCGAGGAATCCCCCGGGTCAGAATCCTAGAAAGAAAGGGAATCTAGGAGATTTGGACAATATTCAAGTACCACTTTCTCTAAACTCAGAGTCGGAGCATTCCTACAAGAAAGAAGTCAAGCAAGATGGGCAGGAGACCTGCATGGATGGACAAGGAGCTGTTGGGTAAACTTAATGAGAAAAAGAGAGCATATATAACGTGGAGGAAGGGCCAGGCCACACAGAAAGAATATAGGAACATTGTCAGAGGATGCAAGGAGGAAGGCCAAGGCCTATTTGGAGCTAGAGTTAGCAAGAAATGTCAGGGACAACAGGAAGGGCTTCTACAAATACACCAGCAGCAGGAGGAAGATGAGGAATAATGTTAGTCCACTGCTGAATGGGGAGGATGCCTTGGTGACGCCTCTGTCAGAGGCCAAGAAGGCCGAGTTACTAGACGCCTTCTTTGCTTCTGTCTTTACTGCTAAGGCTGGTCCCCATGAACTGCAGAGCCCAGATACAAGAGAGAGCACCAGGAGAGAGGAACACTTTCTGCTGGTTGAGGAGGATTGGGTTAGGGATTATTTAGGCAAACTGGACACACAGAAATCCATGGGCCCAGATGAGATGTACCCAAGAGTGCTGGGAGAACTGGTGAGAGTTATTGCTAAGTTGCTCTCTATCATCTAAGATGATTAAGGGAATGCAGCATCTCTCTTATGAGAAAAGATTAAGCGAGCTGGGCCTGTTTAGCCCAGAGAAGAAAAGGCTGAGAGGAGATCTGATCAATATGTAGAAGTACCTGAGGGGAGAATGTAGGGAGGATGGGGCCAAAGTCTTCCTTGGTGGTGGCCAGTGAAAGGACAAGGGGCATTGAGTACAAGCCAAAACACAGGCAGTTCCATCTCCATGAGAGAAGGAACTTCTTCCCTGTGGAGGTGACAGAGCCCTGGCACAGGCTGCCCAGGGAGGTTGTGGAGTCTCCTTCTCTGGAGATCTTCCAAACCCACCTGGATGCCGCCCTGTGCTCTGGATGTCCCTGGTGGAGCAGGGAGGTTGGACTAGATGATCTCTAGAGGCCCCTTCCAACCTCAACCGTTCTGTGATTCTGTGGTCTTAACCTTATGTTCCTGAAAAACCTAAATCTGCTTTTGAAAGAGTGTAATTATTTTATATTTATGTGCTGTACAACCATAGAAGAGAGTCTTTACCCTGAATCTTAACGTTTAAATACATTTTTGAGGTTGCAAATGGTGGGAGGGAGGAAGCGTAATTCCACGCTGATCTAGATGACAGCCATCCTTGTGAATAATATATCTGTGAGAAAAGATGATGGACTTTTTGTAAAGTATCTGTTTGCTTTCTTTTAAAAGACTAATTTGTTTTCAAGAAAAACTTGAAGTGTACAGAAAGCTTGCAGGAGTATGTATGCCCTTATACAAATAGTGTGAATATGCGTGTGTGTATATATATACATATACACATGTGGCAGGAAGCCATGTGCTTTTTGAGGGTATAGAGAAGTTGATTTTTAGCACTTTTTTCATGTCACCCTTCTCCTAACAAAGCAGGTTCAATTTAAGAGATGCGCCTTTATAGGTAACTTTAAACAGACATCACTCTTTTGCTGGAAGAGACAGTGAGCAGCTCTGTGCTTAGGCTGCATTCCTACACTGCTCACCAGGGTGGAACACATCTCCGGGGGCAGTTCTTCCAGATTTGGGGCACATTTGGGTAGCTCTAACCAGAGAAAATATGGTGGAGGGCACAGGGCATTTCAGTGTTATGAGCTGCTGCAGTGCAGCCCAGACAAACCCAAGCAGGCCAGCTCAGCTGCAATGAAACTTCACCTGCAGCACCCCAGAGCCCACAGCGGTGAGTCTGCCTTTCTTCTTGGGAAGGCTGGCTACCCTGAGTTAAGCACTGGATTGGCATTGTTTCTCTGAGCTAGTTAGTGTATCCTTAAGCCAGGATGCTGTGTAGCGTTCTTTGCTTCCGTGCTCCATCTCGGCCAGGTGTCAGCGAAGCCAATCCCTGTTTCCTGAGCTGCTGGGTAAATCGTGCGTGGCACAGAGCCTTCTTCATCCTTCTTGCAGAAAGGAGGATTAGTTTGAAGCGCTGAGGGACAGGAGCGGTTATGGAAGTTGTTCTGCTCCCGTATCGGAGGCCGGTGCTTTGGCAGCACTGGGTTGGAATTAGGCTGCACTTTCGGGTGAAGCAGCTGCCCAGAGCCAAAATCGCTGCTTTGCTGGAGCTACTGCATTACGTGATGACGGGCAGTGAATCAGAGGCAGGACTTGCCACGTGATTAAAAATAACCTGGCTTCTCCTCGGGTCGGTGTCCATGGCCCTTACGCTCACTCACTTGCTCAGCCCCTATCAGGTTTTGCCTTCCCTGGCAAAGAGGGAGCCGCTGGCCATTTAGATTCTCCTTCTTGGATCTTTCTCCATCTTTAGGAGCTGTGATGCTGAGTGGCTATTCTGACCTTTCTATATTCCCCACTTTACTCTCTTTTTCCTGCTCGATATCTTTAGTCTTGAAAGCAGAGTGTGTTTCATTTTGTACTTCTTCCGTTTGTTTGTTTGTCTGTCTGTCTGTCTGTCTCAGCAATTATATTGGCACCTTCTCAGCTCTCCCTATTGCCACTAGCCATATAAATGAGTCCACTCAGTTGCAGCTGGCAGGAGGCTTGGGGAGCCTCTTCATGGAGATTAAGGCAGCTCTCCTGCATTTGCAAAGCAATTTGGTTTAGTTTGGTCAAAGCAAAGCAAAGCAAAGCAAAGAAAAGAAAAGAAATCCTAGGGATGCAGTTTCTCTGAGGGTCATGCAAAGCTAGTCCAAATAGTCAAATAAAAATTACACAAATGCTTTCTTATCTCAATTCCTATAACTAATTTACAGTAACTGATATTCCTCAGATGCCAGAAATGTTCTATAATTGCATGCAACTCAAGAAGCCTTAGGCTTGGACTTCCTGATCACAGTAATGATGGTTTATTATTTTTTTGAGAATTTGGTATAGTCAGATAGTCCCAGATGAGCAGTGAAATGCCCAGCTATACCGTTTATCTCCATTCTACCTTATTACTCTCCTTAATTAGATTAGTGCACAGCTATTATCATCTGAGAAAGGTTTAATCAATTTGAAATACTGATCTATGCTTTTATTTAAGTTTGAAATATGTTAAGTTCCTTGTGTTTGAAAAAGGTCATTAAGGTTAAATTGTTGTAGCTGTCAGGCAAATAATCACATTTAAACAACACTTGTATTTATGCCTGCTGCAGATTTTTAAGGTCTTTTGTTTTTCCTCTGTTGACAGAATCAAATTTTTATTGCAGTTCTTAATGGAGAAAGTTCGTCATTGTGAGGACAGCTTGCACAGAGGTTATGATGCAATCACATCCCATATAAGGTGTATTTGGAGGATTTCTATAGTCATTTTGGTTATGTAGGTACAAGATAAGATGTGTTCCATCCAGTACAGCATATGAAGAAAGTCACTGGCTGAATTCTAGTTATAAAATTTCCATTACAAATGCTAATAGTGACATGTCAGCAAGAAACTAAAATAATCTGTCACTTAATTTCTGTGCTGATACAAATGTGAATAGCTTGCAGTTGGAAAATTATGAGCTACCTGATTAACTTTCTCCATAATTTGATATGGGCAGGTAGTCAGTGTGTGTCATGCAGTGCCTTTACTGTCCTCATATTTCTTAGAATGTCAGAAGGTGAAGGAGTTTTGTTGCTTTTTTTTTTTGTGTTAATTAGCACAATTCTGCAAAAACCCACTATCTATTACATATCTATTATTTTCCCTTAATGTTAGGGAAGGGCATTTTTTTTCTTGAACAGTGTTCTTGTGTATGCATACATACATGTATCTAATTAAAATACTATATTTCACTATTAAATGAATATTTTATCAGGCACTTTTGACAACCAAACTGGAAAAACAGAGTATTAGGGAGAATGCCTCTATTATAGGCCATTTCTCTGACTTTTTGCAGCAATTTGCTACCCTGGGTCAGTCCCAAATAAGTTTCAAAATTTAAGAGGAACTATGGGAATTCCTAGCAAACTAGTGCTGTGAAAGGAGAGTAGAGCTATTTCAGTTTCAGTTAGGAATATTTTAAAACTTTGTTATCCTGTCTCCTTTTGTTTTCTTGTTATTGGTTGATGATACATCTTTTTACATACAATATGTTTAAAACAGTATTCTCGGGAATAGAAACCATAGGCTCTGCTGCACAGTATCTCTGTCTCTGCATCCAGTATTTTTACCCCTGGGAAAAAAAAAAAACAAAAACAAAACGAGAAGAAACTTACAAAATCTGTTATGGCCTGAGGTGGTACCTGCCTCTCTCTTTTTTGGACGGCTGTGCATGGTGTCTCAGTGGTGATGCAAGGGGGAAGTCAGTGAGGGTCATTTAGTTCTGTTGTTTAAAGTCTGAAACTGATTTACTCCCAACTTCCTTTATATAGCCCAAAAGTAAATGTAAATGTGAGGTTGTAAAGTAGACCTAATTTATATGAGCTATTGCGTTACACTGCAGGAGCCATAAAATAGGAGTTTAGTGGAATGAGCATTTAGATTATAGACTTTTAATTTAATGCAGGCTAAATTCCAGAGAATTTTTAACCTAATGCCTTTTTATTTCTTTTTTTTTTTTTTTTCTTCTTCTCAAGTATTTGACCCTGGATGTTCAAACCCAAGGAATTTCCAACTCTACACTATTATTGCATCTGTCTTATTTTTAGCGGCATTGGTCCTTTCTTAATGATGCTCTTCAGTGAATGCCTAGATTTTTTTTTCTCATTTTCCTCTATGTAGCTTGATCATCAGACCAAACAGTTGTTCTGCTTCAGCTAGAGCAGTGGTACCTCCTTCCTGTGTTGGGGTGTTTTTATCTATACAGAAGCTAATGCTAAACTAAATCTCACTTTTTATAAAGGAATGACATGAAAGTGCTATTTTATCCTTTACTTATCTTTAGCAACATTCAGTTTTGGTTTATTTTCAGAAAAGTTGGGCTTGCCTGGGATCTTCTAGAAAGTACATGTGGGCAATTACACAGATGGACCTTGCAGAAAGGCCTAAGGAGAGCAAGGCCCTTGGTATGGGGCAGGGACAGTTGGGTGCCTGCTATAGGAGTGCCTTTCACTGGGAATGAGCCTCGTAGAGCTCTAAAGAAGATTTTTTTTTTCCATGGAAATGCTTCCCTATGCCTTTTTATGAAAATGCTTTGGGGATTTTAGCACCCTTGTGAAGGAAAGAGAGTCGTACCCTGCACCCCTGTAGTTCTCTGGTCTTCAAAATTGGAGGAGAAACAGGCCCTGCTGCCAGCTCCCTTTGAGGAGTGAACTGCCCCAGTCTCCTCCGCGTAGCAGCAGGGACTGACCTCGTCCCTTAGTAGTTCTTCTCAGATGGCACCTGCTTTCTCTAAAAGTGCTTGAAAGAGTTGTTGAAAATTTTGATCGAATGCAATTTTGTAGCCAAACATCTTGTGGTTGGATTATATTCCTATCACTTGTCGCTTCCATTCTCATTTGCACCTTCCAGTTCTGACAAGAGCTATGGCAGAGATCCTCAGCTGTCCAAAGACGTTTACTGGATATACTTTGGATATAGGCAATTTCTATATTTTCTTAAAAATGACTCCTGCAGCCTTAAATCTTTGAGGCCATGATTAAGTGCAGCAATTCCAGAGTGAAAAAGAAATTGCTGGTTTTCCTTTGGAAGAGACACTGTAAGTTACCTCATTTTTAAGAGCATAATGTCTTGTGTTTGATATCAGTGAGGGATATTGGAGATGTTTGCCTCCAAGATAGGTACTCAAGTGACATGGCTTGTGTTCGGGAATGCGAGAAACGGTGAAGTGGCAAATCCTTTCAGCACTGGCATTAATACACCCTGTGGGTGTCTTAAAAATTAAGTGTACAACTTAAGGAAAGTAAGGAGATTTGTAAAGCTTTAGAGCCTTTCTGAGCCCTCGTTTTGGCAGTTTACTATCAAAGCTCCTAAATGCATTCAGTGAGATGTTGACAGTCTAGGTATTTTTAAAAAGCTCCTTGCTCACACTTTATCCCCAAAGTAGTTATCAAAACAAGTTTTCATTGCAGTTGCCTATTTGCCAAATTCATCCCCTACTTTAAAGGTCACTGCTTTTCTTCGGGGGTTGCGCGCCAAACATAAGACACCTTTTAAAAATAGGCATATGTGGTGGGTTGGATGCCAACCCGAAGATCCCTTTCAAAAACAGGCACACGAGGCATTCATCTCCAAAGCAAATAAACACAACTCGTTTGGAAGCATCAAGGCTCTTCCCCGTGGATGAGCAGTCATGCTGTTGGCTGCTCAAGGGTACCCACTGCTCACACACGGGCGCTCTTGACAAGAGGGGGAGTGAGCAAGCAGCCAGCAGTAGCATTTTAAGGATTAAGCATTTTAGCTTCTCTCTGCTCACAGAAGTAGCTGCAGGTAGCTGATCTCTTCCGTTAGGTACCTCAGTTGAGTCTCTTGAAAGCTCAGTCAGAAGAATTAGGCACATGTGATACGTGAAGGCCACAGAGGAGGAAGGCCTGCGTTCGACATGCATCTTTCAGCCAACAGAATCTGCCTTGCTTGACCAGCGTTACCCTGGTTCCAGCTAGAGCCGGGTTATGTCTCCAGCTGGCACTGGGGTCACATTTAGCTTGTTGGTAACAATATATCATAAGATTTTATTTCTATTTTTTTAAAATTGGAAAGGTGTTAGCTCATTAGCTAGCTGAGGTTAGCAAAACCTCAGGTGTTAGCTTATTGATAAAAATATATCATAAGATTTTATTTCCAATTTTTTAAAAAATAAGCTATTCAGATTTGGTCCTAGTGTGGAATTTCTCTTGTTTTCAAAACTAGGTATTTGGTACTTTTTATATTGTCTCTCACATAAATTTGTTTAAGTAGTATTTATAAAAGTTGAAGCTGCTTTTCCAAGATGAGAAAAAAAAAAGGTGACAGTTGCTGGCAGAGATACTTTTTACATGGAGAGAGAAAAATTAAATCCTGCAGAAAGTCCTTAAGGTAAGAGTTGAAGTGATAAGCGCTGCCGGAGGTAGCAGCCGAGCCACTCCGGCCCCAGCAGGGCCGCTGGCAGGTGTGAGGGCTGGTAAAGGACATCTCTGTAGTCCCCATAAATATCTGGAGGCTGCTTCAATCCTTCCAGGAAGAAAGCTAATTTTCTTAGTATTGAGATTGAAGAAACATGGAGAATTTTGATTTTTTTTTTTTCCTGGCAATCGAGAAGAGCCGGCATTTCAAAGCACTCAAATCCTTTAACCACAGACACAGACGCATGTGCGTTGGCAGGTTTTCCACAGTTTCTTCCCAGGAATGCTCTGCATTGTGAAACAGGAACTTAGGGCCTAATTCTGTGGGAGCATTCTGTGGGAGTTTCTCCAGGTCTCGGGAAGCCGCTGAACACCACATGATGCATTTTGGAGAGCTCAGGAAAGCTCTTTTGAAGTCAAGCAAAGGATTCCCAGCGTCTTTCTCCTGCAGAAATGGCTGGATGGGATGAACTCCTCAGTGTGAGAATCATCCCACAGAACTTTGTTGAGGCATAAAAAAGAGCTTATTTAAATTTTATACACTTTTTAGAGGTTCACTCTTTGCCTACCGATATTGTTCTGGTCCTTTCTCACCCTTTCCTCACACATCTATCCAAATATGCCAGTATATCTAAGGCACAGCTCATTCCTGATCTGTTCTAAGGATTTATTTTCTTTCTATAGATTTCTTAATGGACAAAACTGTGAAACAATCTGTCTGACTCTTTTTCACATGCCTTCATTCTGACATTTGAGAGCTTTTTCTGCACCCGTCAGCAGAACCATGACTTCACTTTGATGTGCTTAACAAAAATGATGAGAGATGGGCAAAGAAAGCAGGATATCTAGACACTGACTGTTCTAAATCTGCAGTTCTCTAGCTACAGCACGGTGTTTGTTATTCATATTAGAAGGTTTTTTCCTTAATAATATTTCCTTTATGCCTACAGTAGCTTGGAAACTGACAGTTATGTATGTAAAGCAGAGCACTTATCACTTGTGTGCATGAAAGAGTGAGTGTGTCATTAGATAATGCGATATAAGGAAAGAGGGAATGTAAGATGTGAGAGTTCCACTCTTAGAGAAGTAGACTGGCTCTCTACCCCATCTGCTAGGTTTTTTGTCTGATATTATTCGTAGGAAAAATGCTTATATAATGCTCTTCATGTCTAAGATGGAGCCTAGTTTCAGTGGAGAGAATTACCTTGACATGACAGGAAAAGGGGAAGGTCATTACCAAAGATCAAAGTGAGAAAAGTTGCAAGTAGTATGAGAGATTAGGGGGGAAAAGCTCAATAGCCTTTATTTTTGAAATGTTAATATTTAGGTTTTCCAGGCCTTCCATGTTTTTCTGGCTCATTTTGCCAGGTGTACATTGTACCGATTCCAGAGAGCGATGTGTCCTGCCAGGTGTTTTTGCAACAGATGCTGTGAGACTTTAATCAGGATAATGGAGCTAACCATGCAAGTGTGTTGTGCTGCTTAACAGAAGGAATGAGGACTTGCAGGCGGATTATAGATATTCTGTATTTCTTATTTATGTAGTTTTTTCAGTGTTAGTCTATTTTTTAAAGCTCTAACTTGAAAAAAGATTTCTCCTATTCACACATAATGTTCAGAATGTAAAAAGTTTTCTTTTGGGGAAACCAGGATTGAACTATAATCATTATATAAAAAGAATAGGATTGTGATGTCCAAGTATTCATGAAATCCGATTTTGAACTAAATGCTTGTTATATGTAGTGTATTGTGAGAAAAAGTCACTTTTTAAACACAACTCTACAGCTTATTTGGGGCACCTGTTGTCATTGCTGTTTTCAATCTTTATTGTAAAAATCTTCTTAAAATTTTCTTGGCAACAAACATATAAAATTGACAGAATATACTTAAGGATTTAACAGAGATGTATGTTCATGCACACACACAGGTATGCATTGTATATGCACAGTTATACACATATGTGTCAACAGACACCCACACTACGATACAGATTTATGTGTGTTATGAACACACATGTGAGATACAGATTTATGTGTATTATGAACACACTGGACTGGATTAACATGTAAATGTGGTTATTGATATCATTTGCTCCTATGTTTCGTTTCTGTTCCTTTTAGTGCACTCACCTGTTTTCTTGGTATATATGCTTACACATCCCTTCATCTTTATTGCCATTAATAAACCACAGATGGCCTGATGTGCTGCCTGTGTATATGCTCTGTGTGCATCATTTATATTTGTAAGTGAGTGGGGCTCAATGTGCTTACCAGGTGATTACATAATAAGATTGCTCAATACAGCAGATAGGTTATACTCTGGTTCTAGATACCTTTTCCAGTTCCCTTTTTGATGCTTTGTTTCGGCTGCTGAGAAATACACTCTTTTAAAAGAAGTTGAAGTCATTCCATTTCTGTTCTGCTTTTGTCAACTCTGTCTTTCTGCTGTGTTTTAATGTCACCTTTATAAAATTTGTTAGAGATGACTAACAGCTCATTTTATAGTTACAGCATTTTGTCTTTTGTTTTAAGCCTCTATCAAATGTGTGAATTAAATATTTTCTTAAAAGTACAGGATTGGAAGAAGTCTTCAAATTACCAAAACCAGTGCTCTGCTATCGGAGGCATGATGCAGCATCACCTCCTTCATTCCTTTCTCTCTATCTGTCTTCAGTACAAGCAGGTCTTTTGCTTTCACTGCTTGAAGACTGATTCATATCATCACTGTCAATAGCACTAGAAATGTAATGTGATTCATTAGGGAAAAAGGGCGGCAATTGCATTCCATGTGTAATGCTGTATATGCTTAGTGGAGTACAATGGATCAAATCCTGTGCACCCTCAGAGTTCACCTGCAGTTTCAGCAGGGCTCATGGCAGATAAAGGAGCTTTGTTCTCTGTGTATGTAGCCAATTGTGCAGAGATTGAATATTTTCAATCTGAAAGAATATTTTCAATTTGAAAGAATTCTCTATTCACTTTTGCTGCAATAGACCATGTATTAGCAGATCTCCATGCAAGTGAAAATCAATGTTGAAGCCCGCATGTATCTTTCATAGCATATGCCTGCTCTCCCAGAAAATGAATGGAGAATAGAAATGGAAAGAAATGTAATTACAGTGAGTGTAGTTACCTTTCTGTAATAAAATCTATCATCTCATTCAAAATTTGATATGGAACTCTAGGAACTAATTGCATTTGCCCTTTATATCTTTATTTTCTCTAGATGTTTGTCCTTCACTGCTGTAGCAGTTATATACGTTGTGTTTTAAGAACCACAGAGACGAGATTTCAGTAGAGAATATTCTATGGTATTTTGGACGAAGGACTTCTGCCCTTCACAAGTTGATTGATATATTTTCAGGCATCTCCTCCAAAATCTGTGGTGAACAAAAGAATGACAAAAGCTCTTAGAATGCTGCAAATTTAAGCAGTCTAGTATTTTATCATGTAATATGAAACACAATTTAATGAAGTTGGCTGCATTTGTGTAATGAATATAAATCATGGTCTGCCTTCTGTTGGGAAGAAGTTACAATTGCTACAAAACACATTTCATAAGTCACTATTTCAAAAGTATGTAATTACTTAAAATTCCTTGTCTAAACTTTAATAAATAGTAACATTGCTAGCTGGAAGATGGTCTTTCTGTGGTAGTGTCTAAGAAATTTGACAGTGTCTCACTCCAGAGGTTGATTGGACTTTGTTTTCTTAGTTGTAGTAATGGACTAAAACACATTTAAATAAAATGAAAATGGAAATTTTAAATTCCTTT
>JAVCKT010025099.1:0-18464 GCA_032273925.1 Rhynchotus rufescens | reverse complement strand
TAACTGCTTTGCAATGGAAACTCTTCTGCTCCTTTGATAGCTCTGCTGAGTCCCAAATCAAACAAAACCCAGGAGGTGAATTTGGAGGCAATTTCAGCCTGAAGCTGGCTACCATGTTATCACAATGCAGAATACCTGAAATAACAACTGCACTCTCTAAATGCTGGTTGTGCAGGTGAGCATTTCAATATCACATTCTGTAAGGTCCCATTTTCTCCTGGGACTTAGAACTAAGAAGGCTGTAAATGTTTCCATTTCTATGTTTCTGTGGCAAAATCCTCCTCAGCCTCGGGATGAAGCTTCAACAACACGGTAGGTGTCCCAGACAACTCAGCTCTAGGTCCAACTTTCTCTGGAGCTTGGGAGCAGGGTGATGGTTCCAAGGCTCAGAACTTGGCTAACGTGGGCAGGCTGTCAGGAGGACAGCAAAGACCCGCATACCTGCCAGAAGGAAACCCTGCCAATTTCCAAGGCACTAAAAACAGAAGTGCTACGGCTCTTTGGAGGAAAGGTTGCCAGGAAGTTCCACCAAAGGCAAACAACCTACACATTTTCCTCTATTTTTTGAGGCAGCCAATTTTTTTCTGGCTGCAACTCGCTACATGAAAAGGTAAAAAAGGTCAGTGCAGAGGAAAACACTCAGCACGTCTGAGACGAAACATGTAGGAAACAGGATCTTACAAGTGTAAGCAAACCCAGCATTAAGCACTGAAGTCTACTTGCCCCAACACAGTCCTCCAGCAATTTAAGAAAGCAGTTCCAAAGGATAAATGTTCAACTGATTTGGAAACTGAGATTTTTTTTTTTCCAGTAGACATCATGTAGGTTTTCCCAGGACTCCTCACTCCTGCTTTCATAAAGGATATTTAGTATCCTTGTCCTCTTGACAAGTTCTGAGAGGAACTGATTTGCACGACAATGCGGATAACTGTGTTGTCTTCCAATATGGCCAGAGACTCATTTGAATTCAGCAGGGAGTACTGAATTCACCAATGCCTTTGGTATATAAGAAGCCAGTAAATCTCTCAAATTGAATGACTTCATTTCCTATAGAACGGACTGAAACCAGTCATTTTCATTTGCCAACTCCCATCATAACTATGACAGAATAGTAAACAGGCTTGATATGCATCAAGATAAATTCAAGAACTGTGTTTAACAAAGTGCACAAAGGGTCTTTTGTTTTCCCCTTTCTTCCAAAAACTTTGGAATATTTTGGAGTATTTTCACAAATTTTCGAGGAAGAAAAACTGCATTATCTCCGACTGAGTTACATGTCTTGCAAATCCTAGAACATGCAAGAAAGGAGAGATGGTCCAAAGAAAACAAGCTGAAATTCAACCAAGAGCAAAGTGTTAGAGCTAGGGCACATTGGGGGTTGGTTGGTTTGAGCAATCCCAGAGATGAAAGCTCAGGGCACCCACTGGGAAGAGGATCCCAAGGTGTCCAAGCAGCTCCGTGAAGGGAGCTGCAACGCTGCGGGTCGGGGATGGGTGTGCAGTGCAAGCACAGCTGGAACAGGATAATGCAAGCACAGAGACACAACAGACACAAACACAGTGATGGAGCACAGAAAAGGCAAACCTGATTCTGGAAAGTATCAGCAGGGCTATCACATGAAGGCACAATATGGTTATTAGGCTTTATCTTGCACTGATGACATCTTAACTATTCTTTTTTGAGCAGTGTGGAAATACACAAGAAAGTCCAGAAAACACAATCTATAGGAAATATTTTAAGCATTTTGTCAGTTCAGCTAATAAAAAGAAGAGTGAAGACAGACATGGGAAGTCTTCCAATACAAAAAGATTGCTAGAAATGAACCTCTCTTTGCTTTATTCATAAAAGTGGTAAGAACAAAATGAAAATTGCACTCTTTTCAGACAAGTAACCCTTGATTAACTAGTTTTCTAAATATTCAAGTGCTAAAATACTCAAAGACTGGAATGTTTTGAGATGAGGCTGGACCGTAAAGAAAGATCTCGGCCAGGGAGCAACCCCAGGGCTGCTCATGGTTCTAGAGCTCCTTGGGTGCCTGGTGAAGGTAACACAATTTGCCTGGACCGCTGCTCAGCCCCTTGCTGGCTAGTGAAGCCCTCCTGGGGGCCACCTGGCACACTGACTGTGTAGTTTATATATGGCATTAGTTTATCAGGAATTTCTCTGTTTCCAAGTCAAAAGAGCAGGTAGAATTTAAATAATAGAGTTAAAGCAAATTATTTTAGAAAAGCACATCATGTACATATCACAGGTTGGCTCATCACGTTATCCAGTTTCAATACAATTGAAACAAATATTCATTTCATATAATAATTCCTGCAGAGACTGAAAGGGAAACAACAAGCAATTCTCTGAATTGCAGTCGGGTGTTTTGCAGCACCTCTGCACAGGCAGAGAAGCCCCTTGCTTTCCATGAGAGGGCAGTACGTGCACACAAGTGCACACGTTTCCCTCCTGCAGCTCCAACACTAGTTTTTCGCTAGCTGGTAATGCTGCTTCCTCGACAAAATAATTGTGCTGCTGATTTACTGATCATCATTTATAAAGTATTCTATCACTTATCATTAAATAATTCTGAGAATGTTTGACTAAATATTTCTGTTTCTGCTGCATTCATAATATACTTTATACATCTGTGCAATGCCACCACATGCAGCAACTTCCTTAGAATATGCCACACAGCAACACATAATAACATCTCTAAGAAAGCCAATTCAGCTTTCCCATTTTCCAAATTATGAGGCAATAGAGGATGATCTATTGTAATTATTAAATTTAAAAGGAAGACTCTCTTGCTAAGGCAAATGCACATATTCAGGTGTTTCTCTAAAATATTCCATGTACAGGTAAGTCTGAGGCAGGACAAATCTGTTTTTGCTCAACAATAAAACTGTAAGACTCTATTTACAAAGAGAATCTTCATAAAGACATGATACAGCAGGGGTCTTAAGCACGTTATCTGATTTTAAGCACCTGATAGTTCCTGAACGCTAACTGGCCGCACAGCCCAAAGTCAGGCACACACTTAAATGCTTTGCTGAGCTGGGGTTTAAGTGCACATTTTCATATCGTGTTCCAACTAAGTTTAAAGGTTTATGTGAATCGGGTCCTGCAAAATGTAAAATCAGATCTTCAAGTGCATCCCAAAAAATCCCATATTTGTATAAAAAAGCAAGGGAGCAGAAGGAGAAAGCACCTTTTGCACAGAGGGTTCCGGTCCAGCCGGCGGCGCAGGCGCAGGCCCCGCTCACGTGGTCGCAGGCAGCCCCGTTCTGGCACCGACAGCCCCGCTCGCAGCCCGGGCCAAAGGTTCCCTCGGGGCAGCCTGCGGGGAAAGAACCAGACCCAGGGGACAGGTGAATTCGGGAACAGAGCAGCGATCCCCCGGGAATTGTTAGATACATGGGAGCTCTTACCGTTCACAAAAGAAAGAGCAAGACTTAACTGCAGTACCTAAAACTGAGAGGATGAAGTATTCTGCTTGGGGGCCAGAGAGAGTTACACTGTTTTTCATTAAGGTCTGTTTTAGGGAAACAAAAAACACCCCACCAGGTTGTTGAATGGCAGCACATTCCATGCAGGTGAGTAAAACATCACCTGATAGTTGCAAAGCTCTGTGACTTCAGCTTTCCTGCTTGGTGGCTCTTTACATATTGCTCTAGGATGGTTTATTTGTATTTATCTTCTCCAACCAGGAGGAGTAAAACTCTCAGCTTCTGCACCAGCTTATGGGGCCCTACCTTCTTTTTTCCTGCAATCCTAATTCCCAGGAGGTGGGAAAGAATATGAAATGTGGTGACCATCTTTGGAAAGCTCCAGCATGCTTCATTTGCAGGCTCTACTTGAAAAATCTGAGCTACAACTTTACATCTGGGGGACAGATTAAGAAGTTTCATTTCCCCAGCAGTTCTGGTAGGAGCGTTAAAGGATTTGCATGGTACTCACTAGCTGTAAAAAAGAAAACAACACTGGAGCGTGCAAAGTGATCGCTCAGCCAATCTGGAAAGCATCACTGAGAGCAGAAAACAAGGAGGATGCTCAAAGATGAGGCCATGTCTGGAGGGAAGTGGTGTGTAGGAGCCTGCCTGTTCAGCAGGAGGAGCTGGGGTGGAATTTGGTCATTTCAGTACGTCAGTGATTTTCTAATGGGACCCTCCTCTAGGCGTCTTGTAGAGCCCATGGCTGGGCTTGGATGAGACAGAACGTTAAGTCTTCTCTTGCTTTCAATCATTGCTGGTGTCAGAAAATGGGCCTCTGTTTAATCACATGTGTTCTTGCATTTGGAGGTCGAATTCAGTCCCAGAGCTAAATTGGTGCAAAATTCCACCTGCATCCCCTCATATCCAGGGCTGCATGTCATCGTGCAAACCTTCCATGCTGCCCTAACGAGCAAACAAGCAGAACTGCATTCGGCTCTAAAAAGCTTGTTCCTCCTCGGAGTTCGTTTTTCTCTTGAAGTTTTAGACAAAATCCAGGGAGATTTACGCAAGGAAAAGAGTTTCCCAGAGCTGTACTAGGTGTTAGCTCTCAGCTGGGCTTTCTTCAAACCGAAAACATTTAGCCTGGAGGTGAGACCTTCAAGGTGATGGCAACGGGTCAGGATATTTCACAAATGATTTTGCAGTCCCCGTCACAGGGAACCTGCCCTCTGCTCCAGCAGGCACACCCGGCTGCAACGCCTGCCAAGAAACGCTCAAAGCTCGCCGAGAAGCTGAGGCGATTTGCAAAGCTGCAAGGAGAATGAGCCTAACCTCGAGCAAGAGCCTAAATACGCTTCAAGAGCACAGGAACTGTCAAATTGTAATAAAGATCTTGCCTTCGAGGCAACATAAAACATTTAGGGAAAAACTGTGGCTTTCATAAGCTTGCACCTTAAAACAGGCCTACATTTACGATCGGGGCTTCATAAATATATAAAATAAATAATTACGTAATTACAAAAAGGAGGGAAAAAAGCAGACCCAAACTTCCCGTAACCTACAGACAAAACAGCAGCAGTTGCCAAATGTTTTACTGGGGGCAATGGCTGCTTTGATTATTCTGCCCATGGTGCAGAGGTGAAGATCAGCTACCAGGTACCTTCTGTCTGCAGAGAGCCCGTATGGAGAGAGATAAGAAAAAGATGAGCGGAGTGGGAATGTTTCTCTTGGAGCTGCTCTTCCTGGCCATCTAGGCTGACAGCAGCAGGAGCTGTAGGCTCAGCTTCCTGGGGCTTTTGTCTTGGGTCACCACGGCACATTAATTATTTTGGCATTTCTGTGACACCAGCATTAATCCTGCCTGTGCTACTGGGACTCTTTTAGCTGGGTCTGTGCTACTGACAGATTGCTAACCTGACAGGTAGAGATTTAATAATGATAGTAATAATAATGTAATGAAACGGTTTACCTGTGTTATTCACTACCATGGGATGCTTTGGATACCTAAAGTTTGCATGGGATCAAAAAGCAATTAGGCATGCTAAGGGAAGAAAAATATTAAGGTGTGATAAACAGAGAATATCTGTCTTCTGATTTCTGTTTTAAGAAGCCTCTGAGACAGAAATTGCTGAAACTGGGGAAAATACCCCAGGAATGACCTACATGCCTGTTTTTAATCCTCTTATGGCACCAGCTATTGCACTGTTAGGGACAGGTGAGGACAGTGGAGGACATGGGACTTTGGTAAGGCTGCAGTATTTTTTTGTTATTAATAAACATTGGTTGCTGCCTCTTTCTGACTTGTTTCTGTCCTGCTTATGTGACAGGCACTTAAAGATTTATGAAAAAAGCACAGACCTCAAATTGGATAAATAACTGATACGGAAAATTTTATGCTCCAAGCCAGATATCTATCAATCCTATCGCTCACATGAAGTCTTAACATTCAAAATAACTGCTCAGCTCAAAACAAGTCTGAAAATAACTCTTCTGGAATCCAAATTAGTTAAACTATCTAATCCTGAAGAAATTCGAGATTCCTGGGACATGGCAGGAGACAAGACAGCCCACATGTCTTCCTGAAGGCAAACAGAAGGAAAAACAATTTCCGTTCCTCGCTTTTGCCAGTTCCCCATACTGACCAAGTCGCCACTTACGCGATTCACAGTGTTTCCCAGTGTATCCCGGCTCACAGGAACAGGATCCAGTGACGGGATCGCAGCTCCCATCGCTGTTATTGCAGACACATGGATTTTCACAGCCTTGTCCCCAGTGGCCACTATCACAAGCTGCAATGCAAAGCAAGGTTTACATTGAAAATGAACACTGCCCTTGGCTAGCAGATAATTTTTCATTTAAATAAGCAAGCAGAAAAGGTGCAAAATGGCCACATAAAATAAAGCACAGCAGACAAGGCACAAAACAACTGAAACCAACACAGTTTTTGCTGGTTTATGGCAGATATTGAGGGATCGATGTAAAACTAATCATTCACAGTCAGTCTGTATCAATCCATAGTCACAAACATGGACCTTAATGGGGTAAAAATACCAAATATTGACTCATTATTCACTTAGTAAAAATCTGCATAACAAAAATAGCTAATGGGTACAATAAGACATCTAAATGGAGTAAAGTGACGATAATTAGCTACAAATTATGACTGGAGAAGGCAGCTGCTTCATCTCCTGAAGTACTCACACTTGGACTGGATGCATCTCTGCAAAACAGGGTTTTGCCAAGTGCAGGGCAATGGCTGAGCTCGTCATTGTGGAATTTAAATAACCCACCTGCCTGCCTTCTGGCCTTGAAATAAAAGGAGAAAGTGGGTGCTTCAGATGTGTTCCCTCTCTGAAACCCTAACCTCTTTTGGATGGGCAAGCAAGGCTTAAGTGCCTCATGTTAAGAATCCTGCACGCTTATTTTTATGCACGCTTTTGTTTTCATTTTGGTAGAAGCATTTCATTTTGAGGGCAAAAAGAGGAAAAATGAACCTTTTCCCTTATCTGGAGAAATGTGCTCTTTGTCTCTCCATCCTTACAAGTGTGCCCAAGTGCTTCCGAAATTAAACAATTCCAAAAGAAATGAAAAAGAAATCACGTTATTTGAAACCTTAAAGGAAATGGGGAGAAAGCGGTGATCTTAGCATCACTTGAACACTTTTGAGAACTTTCACAAAAAATACAGTAACAAGAAAATATTTTCAAAGTACTGGGAAATATGGACCTTGACAGAGAAATCTCACAATCTGTGTTTAAAATAAATAAAAAAAAAACATACAAAATCCCACTGCCTTCAATCTAAAAATCATATAATACTTTAACAGGATTACAGCAATCTACCACAGCTGAAGCACAGTATCTCCTTCCTTTCTTGCAGAGATGAAAGTGGCAATTACAACACCAAAAAAGTCAGAGTTCAGCCCATGTTTCATGCTCAGTTTGCAATAGTTGAAGCACTGCCTTACTGAGATGCCTGATCTAATGAAGAGGGTAGAGCCCTGTACCCTTTTTTTTGGATCTTTTTTCCTGTATAGAAATAAATCTTTTTCTTTATCATGATCTCATTAACCAGCATAAAGATTTATGGAAACTTATCTAAATACTTGCAAATATTACAAATTTTAAATGCGCTTTGGCGAAATCTTTAGATACTCAAGACTTTTCCTCAATAACAAGCCTGGGAAGCAGATCCCAAACTTAATTCTGTCAACATTTGCAAGTAATTTGTATCTTTTTATGTTTACAGGACCAAGTTTAGAAGGATGTTTGTATTCACTTGGCTTTCAGCAATGGAGACCATAACAAATCAAGTAGAAAAAGAATGTAATGAAGCAAAAGACTCAAACAGGATGGTTTAATATTTATAGGCTACTACTCAGATAGGGCAAACCTGTACTCTTACATTGCAGTCCACATGGAGAACCATGCTAAGGTCAATACAAGGATGCTCTGCTTTTACACAGAACAGTATTTCTCCCAGCATTTACATTCACAAGTTAGGGAGCGACCTTAAGTGTGAGACCTTACACATCACTTGCTGAATAACACTTTCCTAAACGAACTGAAAAAATTAGAATTAATCGCAGAACTAACCTGTGCAGAGAATGAAAAACAAGGCTGACTATCACTTAAGACGGGCAAAGGGATCCATGGTGTTGAAATAAGTTATTCAAATAATACTTTGCATTTCATCAACCATCTATTTCATTATTTTGAACCTAGATAATTAACGATTACAACCACCCAAGACATGTGAACCCATAAAAACACCATTTCAGAAACAGTAAAATTAGTAACAGTGTATTAGAGAACTCCAGCAGCCTAGAAGGAAGCAGCTATGATTCCCTGCTGATCCTACAAGAGACCACATGCCAGACACAGTGAACACTCATGGGACTTACGGCGTTTGCAGTCGTGGCCAGCCCAGCCAGGGGGACATGTGCATTCTCCGGTGACGTGGTGACACTGGGCACTGCTGCTACAGCTGCACAACAGCAGGCAATTTTGTCCGTAGTGACCAGGAGGGCAGGCTGGAAGCAGATGAACAGACTGTCAATTCACCTAGATAATAACTCAAGCACACACTGATCTTTTCAAATGAGACAGTGACAGCTTGTCCCCCAAAATATGCATTGGCAGAAACTGGAAATCTGAAAGGTAAAGAGAAAGAAACATCTGCAATTTGTACACTAGGAGCTTAGGGACAAATCCTGCGAAGTGGAAATAGCTTGAGAGACAGCAGGTTTTGCTGAGTGTCAGGATCAACGAGGTGAGGAAAAACACTTAGCACAGGCACGTGGGCAGGAGTGGGCACGTTCAAAGCTCCGTGGAAAGCACTGAGCCCATTTGTGACAACCAAGCAGAACACAGGAGCCCCCGCTCATGTCCTGCACGGAGCAGTGCTCTCCTCAGGGTCTGTCCGTGTTACAAGGACCACGGCCAACTCCAGCTCAATGCAGATACTTGTCTGTTGCCTGAGTATATTCTTAACATCCCTGGTGGGTCTTCCCCGACAGCTCTGATTCTGCTCCTGTGCCCTCACTACTGCGATGCCCTGGGTGAAACAGATTAAGTATTGCTGCAAAATAATCCTAGAGTAATTGCACAGGGATCAGTTGTTGACAATCCTTATCAAGCAACTGGAATTACCAAGCAAGCATCGTGCTATTATAAACTGTACGAGTAAATATAGCCACAGATTAGGTCTAGGGATAACATTATTAGATACTGTGGGAGGCATTTTGGTTTGACCTCTGCATCTGTCTGTAATCTCCCTCGCTCTGGCAAATACTGTCCAATCCAACCCAGGGAATTCTTGAAGCTTGCAGTGCTTAAGATTTATCTTCAAGCAGTGTGTCTAACATAAAAGAAAAAGTCTTGTAGAACAGCAAGAAGGTAAAAATCAAACTGCAAGCTGAATTTTCAAATTGATTTTTTTTTTTTTTTGAATGAGATGCCACCATGAGATGATGACTTACGGGATGAGCAGGATTCTCCAGTGTAACCCGGGGGACAGTCACAGGCTCCGGTTTCCTTGTTGCACTGCCCTCCATTGGCACAGGGCTCACAGGGAGACTGGCAGCCCAATCCCCACCAACCATCAGGGCAATCTATTCAAAAAAGCACAAGAGATGCCCACGATACCATTTTCTGTTTCAAGACAATGACAGATCTATGCTGTTACTTATAGGAATTCAAAAATAATAGTAAAGCTAAGCTGTAAAGAGGAGCCTTACAGTATCTCTACAGATCTATAGGGCCTTCATGATAAACCTTCTGAAATAATCAACATGACTCCATATTGCAGCACTTCTGAGCACATTTAAAGATAGACACAAAGGCTCCCTTCCAACTTCCATCGCTCTGGGTCTGTTTTTCCGTTTGGTTTCTGACGCAGTAACATCAGAAGCATTTAGACATATCTGAAAAATGAATTACTGTACTCAGCAGAGGAGAAGTGGGACAGTAGCCTGATGAGAGATGCAGGAGAGTAGGATTGTGCTTTTGTATTTTTGCTTTGCTGAATAACAGAAAGCATATTCCTACTTTAAAGGACCCCATTTCTAGGTAAGCTGGTGTCAGAAATGCATGCATCTCTCATAGGTCTGTAATTTGCTCTGGCCAGTTTCTAGTTATCATTCTCTCTGTCCAGGTGCAAGTAAATCTCATCCCACAGAACTTGTAGGAACAAAAGAAACACAACAGGAACATCACAGAACTACATACAATGGAAGTTGGAGGCATCTCATCAGAAAATGGAAAAAGATGATTAGAACAAAATAATTCATATGGAATATTGCTTCATTTTTCTATAGAGCTTTTCTGTGATCCTTACATACCTGTGACATAAGAATGTCTTATTCAGCAGCTCCTGAAGCACTGTATATGTATCTCCAAAGCAAGCAAGCTCTTAGTCAAAAAGCAAACTCACCTTGGTCACACGTAGCACCGGTTTTCCCAGCTGGGCAAATACACTGCCCAGTCTTCGAATCGCAAGATGCTTCTCCACAGCTGCAGCTTTGCCTGCAGTTGACACCAAACCTCCCAGGCTGACAAGCTATAAAAGAAATCCAAAGATTTGGTGAGTATAAAATGTTAAATATTAGGAGGTGCCACCAACAGCAATTTGAAACTGAGCTGTGTTAGCAGAGAGTGATCTGTGTTAGCATCAGTGTCCTGTGGTTTGTAATTACCTGCAACACAGGGCTAGAAAGCTTCTGCCTGAAGCTTGACAAAGAAATACAGTTATCTGGCTAAATAAATAGTACTAGTAAAGTGCCCTAATCTTTCACCTTAGTCTTTGGGGGGCATGTAAAATCACACAGCACTTTTCCTGTCTCAACAACAGACCTTATAGCTGGTTTGTAATACAGCCTCCCTTCAACACCTATGAAGAACAGCAATGTGTCTCCTACCAAATCCAGTTGTCCTATGTGCCTTCTAGATGAATTCAATAGCCCTGTGCCTACGTACATATTCTCCATCCTGTATCAGGGGTGACAGCCAGCGCTGTCACTTGCATCAACAGCAAATGCAGCCTCTTGCCTGCCTGCATCCCCTGCACGTGAGCAGGATGCTGTGAACAGCTTTCCCAACCAGCGTGTACCTCCCAGGGAAATATGCATCGAGTACCTACGTAAAAGGCATTTTTCTCCATGAAAACCAGGTGGGCATTGGTGCTTGCAGACTCCCGTCTCATGATCGCAGGGAACATCAGCAGGACAACTGCATTGCAGTTTGCAATCAGCTCCGTAGAAGCCAGACATGCACTCTGAAAAAAATGCAATAAATACACAACATATGCAAGGAGGAGGAGGAGCTGAGAAAACTGAACAAAACTCATAAAATAAGCAGGCAGCAGTTTAGAGAAAAACTGCTAAAATGTGTATTTTAGGGGAATTGATTATTTAAGTTTAAACGTACATGTTCATGGACATTTCAAAGAGATTATTGCTTGGGTATAATGTAGAAACATAACTGCAGAACATTTAAGGTTACTGTCAGGTACAGAGCAGTTACAAAATTCATTATCTTCTCATCCGTTCACTTTCTGCTGCTGTCTGTGTTTAGGAAAAATTCAGTGCTGGAAAAGGACCTTTTCCCCTAGAATTTAGTACAGTAGCAAGAATGCTAAAGGTATCCACCAAATCCCCCAGAACTAGTGCTATAAATCTGGCCTGTCACTGTGTGGCTGGAGAGCAGGGAGAGGACCGTGCAGGAGGGTCCCTCCTGCTCTGCTCCCTCGCTGTCTGCAGAGGGCTGCTGAGCCACGCCAGCATGAATCCGGCTTGGAATTCTCTTGGAACTACGCTCAAAAGCTACAGAAAACAGGGAAAAATTCAAAGACCTGCACATCTGAAAGGAAAGCAGCCTTACTGAAATCATTTACCAATATTTTCTGCTGACACAAAACACATAATTTACTATGTAAAAAAGAAATCAAGTGAAAATTCTCAGTATCTTCAGTTGTAAGAATTTGGTTTCCTGAATTCTATTGTCATTCAAGCCGAAACTATTACAGCCTTAAACTGTGTTCGTACAGATGTCTCTGCGATACCAGCACTGTGTGTCATCAGGCACTCACAGAATTTGCTACACGCAAAGCTGCAGACAAACTAATTAGCAGAGAGCATTTGCAGCAGCAGCAAGCACACCAGGGAGCACGACTGGGAAACAGTGATACAGGACAAAAGAATACCCAGACAAAAGAGAATCTGGCTTTCTATTATACCTTTCTGACACTTTTTGCCGTGATAACCAGGTTTACAGGTGCAAGCTCCGTTCCTCGTGTCGCATTCCAGCGTGTTCCCTTTCACGCACTGACATTCCTCCGAACAGCCCGCTCCAAAGGCCCACCTGGGACACGCTGCAGCCACATTAAAAGGAATCATTAACTCTGTAATTATGCATGAGTTATTTGAAATTGCACACTTCGGCAGAATGCAACTGCTGCAAAGCAAAAAAGTTCATTGTGCTCCTCAGCAAATCCCTCCACATTCACAAGACGGTGCCTATTAATGTGTGGGTGTGTAAAATACAGTTTACATGACTCCTAGAGAAGGTAATTAATTTGATTTCAAGCAATCTGTGGTGAAAGAACCAGATACGTTTCAAAGCAAAGTTAGTTGAAGTTTCTGAATGAAAAATACTTGCATTCATTCCAAGACAAAAGCTTTCATAAAAAAAGAAAAACACACAATTATTTTTAAGTCTTGTATAAATTTTTCAAACAGAAGCTGTAAGTGTAAACAAATTTAACCACCTATTTTGTGATGTTTTTATGCTTTGATTCCTTTGATTCTAATTTTACATTTTGCCATTACTCATGGGTGCATCAGCACCGCCGGTGTTCGAGAGCATCAGCATACGAAAACACTCCCGCTGCAGGGACAAAACTCGGATGCCTCCGATAGGAAGTCCATGCAGAAGGAAAAGCCTCTTTAGAGGGAAAAACGCCCGTCCCTTCTGCTTTCCTGCGACTTACTGAGGTGGCAGAAGCGCCCGTAGCGGCCGGGCTCGCACAGGCAGGCTCCGTAGAGGCGATGGCAGTGGCCGCCGCTGGCGCAGTGACACGGCCTGGTGCAGCTCTTCCCAAAGAAGCCCTTGGGGCAGCCTGCGGAGGGCAGGAAGGTGAAATCACGTCAGTGGTTAAGCATCAAAACACGGACACCCCTTCAGAGCATGGGGCTGCTGCCCCTGTGTCCCATCTTTACGTATTCTCTCCTAAGGCACCCCTCTGTCTTACACTAGATCTTGTAGAGTGGGCTCTGCTTTTGCTTGAGCCGAGAGGATGCCCTTGGACATTTACACCTGCACAAGGGGGAACTCATTGGAAGTTCCTACCTTCCTCACAGAGCTTCCCGCGGATGCCGGGCGGGCAGCAACACTGCCCGGTCACAGGGTCACAGGAGCCTCCGTTCTGGCACTTGCAGATCCCAGCACAGTCTGTCCCGTACGTCCCAGGGGAGCAAGCTGGGGACAGAGGAGGGAAAATGAACAGGCTAAGGAATTGTTCTCCTCTGTGCTCAAAATGAACTGAGATTTCCCAATCGAGCAATGGGAAAATTGCTGTAGTCAAGCAGGCTCTAAAATACATCGTATTCTTTCTGTACATGGTAGTAAGTATCCCATAAATATTTGCTGGATAATTTACCTGTAGGAATAGTCAAATTTCAATACCCAAAATCTCCCCCATACAGTCTCCCCTCCAAATAATGCAGGAGTCTTCTGAAACTCTGCATATGAAGTTCAAAGTTTCAAATCAAAGCACAATTTTGTATATTTGGACATAACTGTGTTAAACATCATTTTTTGTTCTCCCAAATGCCTTTATAAAAATCACGCTATAATTATCTAAAATACTTAGTGTCTCCGAAATTCCACAGAGAATCATGCATAGAGATGGATCCATAACAACATGGGATACCTTCCCATGTGGCTTAAACTGCTCCACGGAAAAGAAATGGTGAATTTGACCACTGCTCCATTATTTGCAGCTTGAGCTGGCTGAGTAAAAGCCATTGCAGGAATCATCTGACTTAACTGACATTTTATCAATGTACATTAAGAAACTTGACATTTCACATCAATTTCCTTTCAGTTTCTTTTGTGCATTACTACAGAAATTTAGTTCCAGCTTTCTCAACCATTACATTTTCCCCAAAACCATGAACCATGCTGTATTTTAGGAAAATAAGAAAAAAAAAAAAATAAGGAAAGCACTCATACATGACTAACTCATACAGACCAAATGTTGTGTTTATTCTGTCAGTGCCTACTTGCTAGGACAGCAGGTTTGACTAATAATTCCGTTTCATTAGTCATTATTCCTTACGTTCCAAAGAATTCCTCTAGATTACAAGCACAGAAATTTATCCTAAATATAGAACAAAAATCGTTGTTTATGAAGTGAACTAAGTAATTTGAATTCTATCTTGAAAATGTCGTCCATCTGTAACCATGACAGTACCAGGGAGTAAAAACATCCTAACCTGACACCTTGAAGTGTCTCATGTGGACTAGAAATTACCATTTTAGTCCTCTTTATTCCCATTCCCTCATCTGTAACCAGTATTTACAAACCCAATCAAAGATTAGTCTCCCAAATAGCCACAGGCAGATGGTTGACTTCAATCATTTTTTGTTGTTTCTTCATTTTTATCTTTTGCCTTCAAAGCAAATCTGACAATGATCAATCTGAAGACTACTCACTATCTACCAATGCTATTTAAATAATAGTTCTTTTTTGGTGATAGGACAACTATTTTTTGTCCCATCAGTGACAAGGCAGCAATGACGATTCCTACTGCCATGGACTATCACGCTATATATTGTGAACACAAAGGGTCTCCATCTCAAACCTCTCTTTTAAAATATACTTTTAATATCCCAAGGAAATCATGTTAAATAATAAAAAAAATATTAAAATAAAAATAAAAGACAAGAAGAAAACAGGTCCTAGTCTACCAATGCAATTAAAAACAGGGCAAGTCTTTGAGATTGTAAAAAGATGTCCTGTTTAGCTCATTGCTTGAGGGTTCTTGTTGTATCATGCAGCATCTCTTAGAATTCAATGCACCATGCTATAATAAAATTTTGATCATGAAGTTTTGATCTGCCAATGAGACAGCTGTACTCCTTAAAGAAAAGCGTGACAGTTGTACTTACGTATGTCCCACTTACCTACAACGTCACAGCATGGGGACAAAGTCCCTAACATTCAAATGCCAGCCAAAAATCCAGTACTCACTTTCATTACAGATAATGCCACTCCATCCAGGTGAGCAAATGCAGCCACTTTTTTCATCGTTGCATCTCCCTCCATTCAGACAATCTGCACAGCTCAAGCTACAGTCACTGCCAAAAGTGTTATCAAGGCAAACTGAAATGAAAAAAAATGCAGGAGGCTCAGTGAGCATGCAGATAAGACCTCACAAGCTCCTACCTATCATTCCTGCTGCACAAGTGCCAAAATGACATGTGCAGAGCACTGACAGCCTAACAAAAACTACTGATGTTGTAGTTTCAAAATGGCAAGGGAGCTTCCCCAATCTTCTTCTTCAAATTTAGGGGTCTATATGAAGACAAAGCTGAGACTTCAGCTGGAATTTATTCCTTTATATACTGTAATTCTCAAAAAGCACTTAAAATCATGTTTAAAACCACTTTGTCTTCAGAAACAGTGAAATTGCATCTAACGGTTAGCTTTGTATAATTAAAAAATTCCCCGGTAGAGGAACATTTAATCTCTTGCAAGGCTCTTCATTTTATTATTTTATTGCAGTAGGTGGATGCTATGCTATATAAGCATAGCCAAGTGATATTTTTAACAGAAAAACTTAAGCTATTCTAGGAAAATGTAAGAATAACACACATTTATTACTTCCTTTTTCTCTTCCGGATATGAAAAAGGATACAATTTTAAAGAGGAACTAAGAAATAAGAAAATGACCTTCTTCCCTCACTTTCCCTCCTTTCTTTTTCTTTCTTGCACACAGATAAAAACTCACACAAACTCATGCACTCTCATGCCCTCCCTCTGCAGTGTCTATTAACAAAGCACAGAAAGTAAATGTTAGTCTTTGCTAAAATATCTCTGCGACATTCAGATCCTAACCACATGCTCAGTTTATTGCCTGACAGGTTTTATGGACGTAGCTGGAGGTTTTTTGGGAGGGGATTTTGAAAAACACCTGAAAGCAAGTTGGCAGACTACTTCAGCCAACAGTAACCAGCAGGTTGGTTGCTTTTCACCAGCAATTTTCTGTGAAAGGCCAGATTTCCTCCAGGTCTCTGCACCCAACTGTTTCCTTTTATAGAGCTGAAAAAACGCCCAAGCATTTAAAAACAGAATTCCAGTGTGCTCACTTTGAGCATACTGAAAATTCGTATCAAGACAAAAGAATACAAATTGTCATTAAAAACATCATTTTTCCACATTAAAAAAGTCATTCAATCCACACCAAAGAAAACCATGATCAATTGCAGTAGCTTGTTGTTTAAAGAGGGTTTTTGTTAAATTGCATTGAAGTACAAAGACATTATTTGAAAGTATAAAGAATAATTTAATATTTGAGAGGTAAAAAAACTTACTCAGACACTAAAAGCTTCATTCCTTCATCACCTTTGCCCACAAACAATCAAATATCTTCAATTCTCAATTTAGAAAAAGTACAGATGCTCAGCACTGAGTTATACCACCCAAATTTATGTGGCTAGACTTGAATATAACATTGAAAAACTGGTCAATTAATATTTGATTGTGATATTTGGAGAGTAGATATTTGATCTACTCTCCAAGTAGACTAAAAGAAGGGTTTATAAATAACTAATTGCCATGTTTTGCCCAACTTGAGGAAAGTGGGAAGAGAAGTGAGAGGGATATTCCCATGGTCTCCCTCTTAGCCCACAGCCTTTCGTGGATTTTGTGCCCTGCAATAAACTCTGCACAGTTTCTGCTCTGGCAGCATGGGAAGGATCTTTCTCCCCATAAGCTTTGAGGCTTTGGAGACACCTCCTGCTTTTTGAAGAAGTCTCCCATCCCTTGCTTGCTTTGCCTCTCCTTCCCTCTTCTTGCTTCCCCATCTTCTCCCTAGCAGATTCCAGGAAGAGCAGCCAAGATGGGAGCCTTTCTCCCTGGTGCCCAAACAAGTCCTACTCAAGGGAACAGAACAACATGTAACAGCGGGCCCCGATCCTTCCAAGAACATTCCCCTCATCCCCTGCTGTTAGGAGCATCAAAACCAGCACTCACCAGCCCTGTGCAGCAGCGTGAGCTCTCCTCGCTCCTCTTCATCCTCACGGAAGGTGCTGAGCGCGAGCGCGTAGTGCAGGAGCTGCGGAGGGTGCCGGAACTGCAGGCCAGGAACCGCCACCAAGGCCACGTCCGCGTCCACCTCGGCACTGCCGAGCGCTAGGACACACGCGGAATCAGGACCCCACTCGGGACACCTTCCCCCACTACAACTTCCCTGGCAGGATTTTCAGCTGAGTTATTTTATGCTCTGCATTTAGGAACAGAGTTTCTGCTATCTGAGATAGACAAAAGAAAGAGAATGCTTCTCTTTCTTTGGGAAGTAAACTGGATCTGGAGCTCAGGTCAAGGCCAACTTCATTACCGCATCGAATCCTTCAATTGGCAGTTTCATCTCCCTTATTTGAGGATATCTACACTTAATTAAGTCATTACTTTAGCTTGTTTTGGAGAAGAAAAATACAGTGTAGTTTGATTTTTCAACTCATATTCAAAATCTTCAAAAAGTTTTTTTTTTTTTTGTTACATTGGCAGAAATCCAGAATCACACCATTGACCTCAGCAAAAACTCACACTAGTTCATCCCAGCAGAACTTGGCCTTTTTTTCTTTTGGCTGCCACAGGATATTAAATTTCTTGATAAAACAGTACAGAAAACTGTCAAAATAGTATTTATTTCTACAAACAGAGGATTTATGCCTTCATATGTGTCCAGGGGATATAAATGCTCACTTTCCATTAATTTCTGGCAAAGTCATTTGTTTGAATATGAACTTGGGATCTCCTTGCTGCCTATAGCGCTGTACTGACCATGCTGAAAGATGGCTCGAGTTGGCCGGTCAAAATCCCAAGGTCTCTGGAAACCCTGGTTCTGAAATCGTATTTGCAGTGCAAAATATTTAAAAGTCTTGAAGATGTAAAAAACACTTACGGATGCAGGACTGCCCATTAATACCAAGCCTGTAGCCCTCCTTGCATGCACATTCGTAGGATCCCAGAGAATTCACACAGAAATGGGCACAGTCACCATTATGCAGACCACACTCATCCACATCTAGAAACCAAATATAAATGTTAAGTAGGCCCCAGTACCTCTGATTGCAGAGTATAGTCTAAGCCTAGCAGCATCTGAAAAATTACTCTAAACATATGAAAACCCTCCTTTCTTAGTACTTTAGAGCTCTCTGTTTCTCTCTTAAATTGAAAATATTAAAGTATTTCAGGGTAGCATGGAATAGATTATCTCAGCCATATTTTTGTCTTAAGTAGAAGCAGCTGCTTTAAGCTGTG
>JAVCKT010025098.1:0-11118 GCA_032273925.1 Rhynchotus rufescens | reverse complement strand
CCCTGAGGGTAAAGGCTGGTGCAAAGGGTGAAGGGCCCTACGATGGGGCTAGGCACTTTCCAAAGCTTGGGGGGGAAAATCATAGGGATAAACAGGACCTGTGACACCTGACAAATATATCTATATATATACACACACACACACACACACACACAGTATACAATATCATAGAAGCTAAGTTGTTGCGACTTTTAATAAGTTTCCAGAAGATGAAGTAGTTTGTCAAGTGTCTCTTTAGCTCCTGCCATAACAGAATAAAGAATTAAAATGATTACCTACCTTTTCCCCTCTTCCCCCCTTCTCTTTTCTTTTTACTTCTCCCTGAAATGAGCAAAGCCACAGGGAGCCTAACCACTGGAACTCTGGACTTGTTATTAAAGGAAGTCATTCTGGAAAATATTTCACCTGATATGCCTTAGGATTCCATTTATCTCCCTGTGAGAGACAAGAATTTGGTCATGCTGCTAACTCACATCTCGGTCTTTCTCTTTTTTGTCATTTCTAACCATAAGCCTCCACCACTTAGGATCAGCTAAAAATTCTTGAGTGTCCAAGCATTGACACTAACTGTCCATCTAATGACACTTGCCCTTTCTTACAGATATTAAACCAGCTGTTTTCCAAACATCATACTAACCATGGGGTTTTGTTAATGTTACTTTTAGGTCCCTATCAGTAGAATCTGTAGTCTGACGAACAATAATTGCCATTATGTCAGGGTGGCTGCATTTCAAATGGTTTTCATCGAGCTCTTCAGATTTCACTTTCCTTTTCTTTGTGGCTATTTCCTTTTCTATATATCCGCTCCTGATGGACATACATTCTCCCTTGTTTCTACAATGGAAAACAATGAACATTTGCAGTCTGCACATATTACCTAGAGTTACTTAGGCAAAGCTTTGGGGAATGGCAGTCTCAAAAACCAACCTCTAGGTAAAGGTTTTTCTCATACTTTCAATACCATGAATGCTGTTTTATTGATAGTGTAAATAATTTGTGTAACTTCTACACTGCAAAATAAATTTGAAGCAGATTTTGTGTATCAGAAGTTTCCACCAGGCATGTGTGCAATTCCCATCAGCAAGTGAAGGTGAAGAACTTGGCATTCCAGTGTTTTCATGATGCCCTACACAAACCGTTTCTTCCACACATCCTCTCTGCGCTACCATTTCAAATGCAGGTCAACTAAAATCAGCAGAGAAACAAAATTCATTTAATACTACAAAGATGATGCAAATGACTCGCTTGAACACTCATATTGTGTTACCATTACAAATGCAAACTGACCTAAACCAGAAGGGGGAGAATATATGTTTATTGGTAATAAAACTATGATGATGCAAAAAATGTCATTTTAGTCAGGAGGATTTATTAATTTGCTTCCTTACCAGCAGTCTGTATTTTGTGACTATGCTTTATGAGGAATTGATTCCAGAAGTCAGTGTATTCTTATTTCAACCAGTGTGTCCTAGAATTTGCAGAGGTATTATTTCAATTGAAGGGTAAAGCATAAAAAATAAACAGTTCTTGCGTCATTTTTGTCCCCACTAAAACACCTTGTAAACACCACAAATACTGTTAAAGCAAAAAGGAGGGTTTTTGTTTTGTTAATGGTATCACAGAAAAAAATACATTGGGAGAAACTCTCTAGGGTCACGGGGCTCAACCTCCCTGACTCTGAAGCTAGGCCAGGTTTCTCAGAGTCTTGTCCACCTAAGCTTTAAGAAAGAAACTTCTACAACTTCCCTAGAGCACTTGCTGCAGTGCATAAGCATTCCCCATTTCTTGTATGCACATCCATACAGTGTATATAGTTTGTATAATTTTTCATTTCTTGATCAACACCATTTTTAACAGACAAGTGGGACAAAAAGATAAGTCATTTTGTTCAACCTTTGTAGTAGGAACTAACTAGAAAAAAATAAAGCACAGTTCTCTTCTTGAGCAGCAGTGGCAGCCCTTTCTGCTGATCTGACAGGCAAACAGATCTGTTGAGTTGTGACTGTTCTCACCAGGTATCTCGCTGAGCCTATTAAAAGAAAACTTGCATTTGCAGCTGATAATTGCTACTGTTACCTTCACCCAATTGAGACTCTGCACATAAGGATCAAAGATTAAACTTGCTTTTTATTAACCTGTCTCCTAGGAAAATTGCCCTGCAACAGTACAGAGATGACTGGATGATCCCTTCCATGATCCAGCATCCGCTCTTCCACAGAAGCTACAGACTGCTCATGTCACAGCCCTTCACAACAAGATCATAAACAATTCTGCTAGAGGCTCAGCAGACCTCAAATAGCTTCCAACAGCCTTGAGGGCCTTCTGCTCACAGGCACAATCTCTGTTGAGGCCACAGCAGCAAGGCAGCCTGCACCCAAATGACTGTGCACCTGCTAATCCACAAGCATTTGTTATCACTATAATTTCACAGCACACTGATACACACACTCTTCTCCTGGAGAGCAATGTGTTGTCTGCTTAATGTTTCTTTAACATGTTGTCTATTGAAAGTTCAATATATGGTTGGTATTGCACTTCTAAAACCATTTTCTCTTACAGGTGAGTTGTAGAAATGGATCTGGATACTAGGATTTCACAGAATCACAGAACAGTTGAGGTTGGAAGGGACCTCTAGAGCTCACCTAGTCCAACCTCCTGCTCCAGCAGGGACACCCAGAGCACGGGGCACAGGGCGGCATCCAGGCGGGTTGGGAAGACCTCCAGAGAAGGAGACTGCACAGCCTCCCTGGGCAGCCTGTGCCAGGGCTCTGTCATCCTCACAGTGAAGATTTATTTAAGAAAAACAACAAAATTAATTATTTACAGTAAATGTACAGATTTACATACAATCTTATACACTCACCTACTTAGCTCCCCTCAATGCTCACTAGGTCTTTACTTCATTTCCTACTAAGGAGATTGCTGCAGGTAGGAGGTCAAGCAGGAAGTCGTATTAAGCTCAAGCTGTGCAGCTACTCACAGCTACTAGTCTTGAGTGTTACCATACGAGATCTCTGGGCATCTCCTCCAGCTGTTGTCTCCATTCATCTACCTGGTCTCCCAAGTTTTCCCCCACTTCTGTGACTTTTGCCAAGACATTTGCCACCCTCTTTTTCAAGCTCCCTTCTTGCTTCTAAGACCATCCCTCTTTCAAGAACCCTTTTCTAGCACCACATCTTACTTCCAACCCCAGAAGTCCCCAGTTTTCCCAACCCATATAACAGCTTGTGTGCAGAGCACAAAACATGGCAAAGCATTAGCAGTTCTCAGCTCTCTCATTCAGGAAGATTCAGAACAGGGCATTTCAGTTTGGCCCTGGTTTAAGAAAATCTACAGCCAGCTCCGACCAGCTGCAGTGAGCACATAGCAGGCTTGTTGGGCTTGAGAACTCCCAAGAACTCTCGAGAACGTTACTGTTATTTGCTACAAGACAGTGCTTATAATTCAAGCTATACCTTGGAGGTTTATCATACTTCAACACTGCTCAGGTTGCTGCTACGCCCGTTCTCCTCCTCTGTGTTGAGGAGGCCCTTCACTAACTTTCTGTGGAAAGCAAGCAACACTGCACCAACAGGCAATGCCTCCCTATCTTCTTACCCTGCGTGAGGAGGGTGGTGAAGGAAGGAGACAGTGACAAGATGACATTAGCACTGACATCTCTGGAAAGTTCAGCAGGAAAGTTCAGCAGGACGGTGACAGCTTTTTCTATGACACACTCTTGTGATGACGCTCATCCAATGTGCAGTCTCTTCACACATCTCAAGAGCATGGTAGATTTTACCTGTGAATATGGCACAAAAATCACCATCAGTAGGGCTAGAGAAGGCATCAGATGGATATCTTATTTTTGACAAGGGTTCAAAGGAACACAAACTCCCAGCACATAACTGCTTCCCTAGTATTCTCCAGTGAATATTAACACCAAATATCACGGACTTGTATCTCTAAATTCCTAGTCCTGCATCACAGTCTGTCAAATACTTCATTTTCTTTTTTCTCCTTTGCTGATTTGCACAAGTCTCTTAACACTCGGTATCTGAAGTTTTAAATTTTAAATAGTTACTTCAATTTTAAAATCTTCTTAGAGGATTAACAGAAAGCAAAAATGCATCCCCAAAGGCTAAAAATTGGCCCAAAACTTTGAAAGGAATCTAGAAGATATAGAAGGACTAAGAGATGATACAGAAGGACATCTCAAAAGATCAGTTAGTCTTTTAAGAATACTGTAGAGAACCATCTCTAACTTCTTTGTTCACATGTACCTATGCCGAAATCAAACGCCACATTCATCATTCCCTTTCTGAATACGTCAAAGAGGGGACAGACTTACCAGTACAGAGAGGACAGGCTTTGCCAAGAGCATCCATCCCCCTTCCAACACCATTCTGAAAACATTTTGCAAGAACAATTTAAGCATATCTTCAAAGTGCATTTTAAATCGGCCATATCTTACAGTTTACCTCCTCCATTAATCTTATCAGAAAGATGTACAGAAGAGTGACTGGTCTCCAAAGTTTATTAAAAATCAAAGAATAGAAAACTTTACATAAAAATATGTCAATTTTAGCTTCCACATAGTTGTCCACACAAAAAAAGTTAAACATGATTTTTTAAACCTGTAGCACATAACCACAGTGATAGCCAGGCCAATTTATTTGGTTCACCATGACTGAAATGTTACATGATACCACTTTTTAAATGAATTTTGCTTTAAAATGGACGCTAATAGAAGACACCAACTAAAGCCTCTGAAGGCTCCTTAATGTAGTTTTATGGTCAATATTGCTAGTGTGTGAAGACTAAGCAGTACAGGCTCATGTAACAGCCCTTAAATATTATTCAGGAATCAGCTCACAATCTTTTAAAATTGTGATGAGTCTGGAGCATTAAGACAAACTTGTTGCAAACAGATATGCACTACTCTACTTTGGAATGTTGCCCTCTCTCCCCGCAAAGACCTGTTTGGATGTGACAGATTCAGCCATAACATCAACAACTCCTGCTTCAAAGGCAAACCGCGGATTAAAAAGCTTTCTCATGCCACACACCTCATTTTAAGAGCCAGGTATCCCTTTTAAAACCTGCTGTAACTGCACACTGTATAGGCGTCCCCTTAACAGGACTCTTCTTCAGCTCTCCTCGCTGATGGGCTTTCAAATAACTGATCCAGAGTTTTTCTGCACAGTTTAAGAACTCATTAAAAAAATGGCAAGTCAGAGGGCATGAGATGTGACCTACTCCCAGGACAACTGTGGCGCTTTAAAAACTCAGGGTTAGGCAGGATGTATTTTTCAAAAAGGTAAAGACAGTGTTTGTCATGGCAATACACACTTGCATAGTATACCTGTATGCATCTGTAATTTAAGTGCCAGCCACTCATACTGTGTACAACACTGGGCTGTGCTCTCCTGCAATACATTAAAAGATACTTCTCGGGGTGCTTAAAGCAGCCGAAGTTCTTTTTGTATATTTGCTCTTAACAGAACTAATGCATACTGCTATACAGATTCCTTAATGGAATCAACATATTTCCTTTCTCCACATTCCTTAAGCCGGGTACCTCTGTTTAATAATGTTGTTTGAACCCAAACATTAACAGGTTACATTACTAAAATGCATCAGAGCACGTAGTTCACAGCTTTTAAATTTCCAGTCAGAACTTAAACCAACCTTTTTTTCCCCCCCTCCCCCTCGGAAGTTTTACTCCTGGTACTACGAATGCTGGATTTGTCATCTAGTTCAAGAATTAAACTAAAACTCATTGGTCAGAGCAAGACAACTGATAAAGGCCAGACAATGAGCTAAAAAAAAAAACACAGGGTCAAAATGCTTTGGAGCTTAACACCGTCTTAAAACCGTAAGCCAAATTGCCTTTCATTGTGAATCAAGAAGCCTTGAATATTACCAAATGTCCCGTTTGTAACACTGCTCAGACAACCTGCCAAAACTATGAACCCAACTTAGATAATGCAACCTGGGAAAGGATCTGTAAATTAAAAAAAACCCTTAAATATAACTTATGAGACAATATGAAATTAAATTAAAAAAATCCAAGTTATTGCACAAATTATACTTCCAATATTTACAGAGCAAAAAAAAAAATCTGAACTTTGAAACAAAAACAGAAGAGCAGCAAATTTATTTTCATGAATTCCCAACTGGATTTGCTGCAAGGGAAAAAAAAAAGAAAAAGAAAAAAACATCAACTGAAGTTTCCTTCACTTCTAAAATAATAAAAAAAATGAAAATAAAAAATAAAAAACCCACAAAGGACCAGATGTAGCCACAGCAGAAAAAGCCACAGCATTTGTAGATGTCCTTGCAGTTCTCCTGTCAGAGCTGCTTCGGCACTGGATGAACCGTTGTGGGAAGGCAGAAAAACAAACATTTAATAAGGCTTCACAGATAAGCACAACTACTTCTTGAAGATGGACTGAACCACCACACAACGAAACATGCAAAGAAGTCAGCAGCTGCAGATATTTGGCAACACCAAGAAAAGAGTGTGCTGGACGCTGGTCTCCATGCCCCAAGTCGAGTGGCACTCGCTCCTTTTGAGTCCGAAGTGGGGAAGGTCGGCCTGGCATCTGCCATTATCTGCTGAGACTAATGGGCAAACTGTCTCTGTGTTTTTTTCTCCTCCATATATTCCGATTGTACTGGTGGTGTCCTCGGTTACCCACAGGTTGCCTCATGCCTCCGCTGCTGACAGGACTGTAGCCGTTGCCTTGATTATGGTTGTGGGCCCCCTTCATGGAAAACTTCATTCCATTGTGCTGCTAAAAACAGAAAACAAAAATTAACAGTTTAGGGATGTAAACAACCAAAGCAAAGCACTCACTATCAGTTACCTTTGTTCAACACACAAGTCATTCCCACTGAACAGTGCTTGCAGCACGTTCTGATTCATGCTTGCCTGCATAAGTTCAACAGCACTAACAACTTAAATAATATTTTCTGAAGCAACCAGTCAGAATCTGACACCAGATAAAATGGTGTCAATTTAAAAGCAAAAGTCCTTAATACCAAGATCGAAGCGGTTTCACCATGCTCACTGGCATCACCCTTATAAAAGCCGACCTTTCACATGAGATTACATGGCTCCCATTATTTTTTCTGCTTTTGGCCATGCCTGTTCTCAGCAAAAGCAGGTGCAAACAAGATATTCAGCAGGGCTTTCAGAAACATCACTGTGCAGTCATGGGGGGATGTGAGAGCAGGACCACACGAGCTAACGTGGCACCAATGCCACCCACGCTGCCCACAGCAGAGCTGGGGCTGGTTCCTCAGGAGCCAGGAGAGCCCAACTCAAGCCCTCCTAGTTTGGTCACAGGGTAATGCAGCTACACGGCCCCTAGGCTGCTCCTCACAAGCACAGCAAGGCAGAAGAGGCACACAACATGATCAGAACCATGTCATGATACTGGATTTATATAGGAAAAGTGTCCGGAAACTTGGAACAGAAACTGCTGAAAAGGTTTAGTGACAGCCAAAACAAACCAGCACATCACAAGGTACTACAGATGCCCCTATCACAGCTTTAATACACATGAAGCCAATTTTCTGTAAGCCATTAAGTACAAGAGCTTCAGAAAATGACTTTCCAAAGCAGAACTTCCAAATACTGGTAACTTCAAAACAAACTTTCACTGGTGTCTGAAATGGTAACTTTAAGACTGACAACTGGCTGTCTTCAAAAAAAGAGCTAATAAAATGTTCTAAAGGAGGCCTAATAAAAGGTTTTGTCTGTTGAAGTGGTTAAGCAGGAATATATCACAAAGCTAACATAAGCAGAGAACAGGAGCTACATTCAGCTACACCTTCCTGACACGTCTGGAGCGAAGAGACAAATGCGAGAACACCAAGGCATCAAATTGCACATGCACATACAGAAACAGTTAAGGCACCATTCCCTAACCCTATTTCTATAAAGAAATACAAGCTGGAAAAGACTAATATTTGAGGAATAGCTAAAGTTAGCTACATGGTAGCAATAAAAACCCTCTCCATGAAGGGCACACTATGGTGACCTGGTCAGCTTTCAATAGGCAACTTGTGCACTCTCTGGTAAGATGTGCCAAGCCCTTTCCTTAGACTAGCAGCAGAATAAAAAATTCAAGGACAAACAGGAAAAAAATGCAGAGAAGAATCCTTTGTTATTAGGGAAGAGACAAAACTGTCCAAACTTTATTTGCTGAAGGAAACAGCTACTTGAAGTTATTTATGGAAGACAACACATGAAGCTGAAAGCATTTTAAATGCATTTTATATATTAGATATTGGTGAATGGTCCTCAAATCAGACTTTAATTTGAAGATTTGGCAGGAAAAAACAGCACAAATGATCTTAACTCCTTGAACCAGGTCACCACAAGATCACACAAGGACCACTGCTCATGCAAGAAAACAGATACAACAAGTGTATCTACCTGTAACCTATGAAGTTCTGCTACTCTTGGTATGTTCAAAATACCATCAGTTTTCCAAAGAAGGGTTTACAAGTTAAGAGCAAAGTGATACCGAGTTTGTCCCAAAGAAGCACTTTGTATTGCATTTTAGGCCATCAACATAAAACCAGATCAGAATGTGATTTTATCTGCCCTCCTGCGTTGTCACCAGCTGGCAGCACCTGCTTGGGAAGCAAGCTCTGGACTTCCAGGGCCACAAATGAACCTTTCGATTCAGCATTTCAGTGAGGTAGCACTCACTGGTTTGCTCCAGGTGTTTTTGTTTGAGGCATCCTGCAATGGCAGCGTTAGCACAGGGTAGGTGGCCTATGCTGCAGCATTTCACAGCTCGACCACGCACTGTCATTCTGAAGGATTTTCCAGTTCTTAGTTATTCATTGTGTGTCACTGCTATTTGCCTTCTCCCTACTACTGCTGACTACAAAGACTTCCATACCGCCTTGTTCCCTTCTCCAGGCTGATGAATCATTCATTTGTTGTATGCTGTTCCATTCTGACCTCCCTAGCATCCTTTGCTAATCTTCTCCTGCTTCTGTTATAGCTTTCTTCTGATCTGAAAGAGGAAACTACTACTCATTGCTCATTGTGTTGGAATATACATGGATTTTTATATATTTGCATCTTTACTGTTTTCCACTCCTAATGTGCAACACCTAATTTGACTCAGTTTTCAGCAGGCAAGAGCTTATAAAAATATTTTCTACCAAAAAAAGCCAAGATCTTATCCTAACATGAAGTTCTCATTGCAGCCCCACCACTCTATGAAGTTTGAAACATTTCCTTCTCTCCCGATAGACTTTTCAAAGAAGGTTTCTCAAATCTTCTCAGCTTGTCAGCTTAGCAACACCAGCAAATTTTGCCCCAAATTACTCATTACCTATTAGACGTCAGACAACATGATGCCTGGTACAAATTTCTGCAGGGCTTTCCTACAGGGGGGCAAACTACCTTTACTACATAAACTGAACCTTATTTTAGATGCTTCTTGTCTTTAACCAGCAAACAGTTTGGAAGAGGATCTGCTTCTTTTGTTTCTTTCAAAACCTTTAGTACAGGACACTTACTTAATGTGTTTAGGAAATCATAAGCCATATGAAACAGCATCCCTAGCCCACATGTATCCGTATCTCCCTACGCTCAGGTGTCCCATCACCCTCACTGAGAGCTGGCATGTGTGTAACCAGATGATGGCTACAGAAAAACTAGATAACCAGGAGAGAAAGCTCTTCATCTGTGATGGGACAGACAAATCTGGTTTAAATGTGGGCTTGACTTCTTTGAATCTCTCGACAGAATAACGTCCTGCCTCTGGATATGGCTACTGGTCCAAAAGCTAAATGATAGAAACAAATTCTTTTGGGGAAGAAGTTGATGACTTTGATCTTCTGCAAATGAAAGCTGCGAGATCCAGAATGAAATTTAAAATTTTGCCTTTAAAACAATTCAGGGAAAGGAATTCCATAGTACATACCAGATTAAACAGAAAGTTCCCATATGTCTCAACAAAAAATGTAAGTAAATGAACAAAAGCCCTTGTTCTTGACCTTTATTCCAGAACAGCAGAAATCTCATGGAAATTGGAATACCAGATAGTGACTTGCTGAAGCAATCCAAGTTTTTCCTCTAAAATACTAGCAAAAATACTTGCAAATTTACTATTTTAAATTCTTACAAGGACTGTCTTCATTAAAAAATAATTTAGAATAGAATCTTGCCAAAGATAAGGCACCTACTCACTGTGAAATAATGCAAGTATCAAAAACAGTTTCAGTTCAAACCAACGCTTAATATTTGTTAGCTCAAAAATAAAGATAAGAGAAACATTAGCTATGAAAACAAACTACTAGTATTCTTTACTTTAAAAGGGATTATACACACACAAGACTCAGAAATAATTAATAAGGACCTAGACAGCTAAAGTTTATGAAAGGATTATATCAGTTTAGACAAGATATATACTTACTATTACATTGTTAACACTACAGGATGAGTGGCCATGATTAATCCCAGTCCATAGTTCATAGGAATTGTAATCACTCAAGCTTGTATACTTCAAAATGATCCAAATAAAATACTAGTGGAGTATTATGAAGACTACTACACCATTAACTTCTCCAGTATCTCCTGAAAAACCTCACTGCACCTCAGCAAATATTTCACTTAACTTTTTTTTTTCTCACCACATTTCAAACTTCTCCATTTTAGGACAAGTTTGAAGTTTTCTACTAAAGTTTCTACTAAACTACAAGTTTTTAGTTTTCTACTAAAAGATAAAAACACATCTGTTTTGGTGTTTTTTAGATGGAATTTCCCATTCTCAGAGCATGTTTAAAAAAAAAGCATCTTGAGCATAGGTAAAAACCTTGCTTCTTGTTCATGAAATATGGAAAAAGAGCAGGCCATGACCTCAGCAACTTTTTAGAAAGGAATGTATGGATACGGCATCAAATATTAGAAGATGGTTCAAAGTATCCTCAATATTTTACAAGTCAGTTAACTGGATCCTATACAAAATTCACTGCAACTCTGCTACTATTGAAATGTGGGCCATTAAGTGGTTTTATCTGCACATTTGTAATTGAGAAAGCAAGAGATAGTAGAATTTCTAGCATAATGTTGACGATGTTATGTATTTAGAAAAAAATAACCAT
>JAVCKT010025093.1:10680-24711 GCA_032273925.1 Rhynchotus rufescens | reverse complement strand
GCCATGCTGCCGCCGCCGGGCCGCGGCTCGCGCAGGGAGGCGCGGGGCCGCCGCGGGGCCGCGCTCCCCGCCGGGCCCGGCCCCGGCCCCGAGCCCGGCCCGCCCGCCAGGAAGGAGCCCCGCGTCAAAACCCCCCCGGGTAGGGGCCGCCCGGGCGCGGGGGGGGCTGCGCCATTGCAAACACACGCACCCAGTGTGGCCGAGTAGCTGCCCGTCAGCTGCTGTGCGGCTGAGACTGGCTTGGTGGCCGTGACTTTGTTACACCCCTGCGTTGGAATTGTGTGCCCGTGTTTGCAGCCGGAGCGGGAGGCTGCTGGAGCTCCTCCTGCTGCGCCTGCCTGCACTGCTTGCATCTCATCCAGCGCCCCTTATCTCGCACAAAGGGCACGGGAAGGTGAATCCCAGCCATTTTCCAACCATAATGATTCTCCGGTTCTGTGGTTCTCTCTGGTTCTTCTCAGGAGCTGCTTCTCCAGGGGCTGCTGAATTCAGTTCTTCCACAAGAAAGCAGTCCAGCTTAAAATGCCTCAGAGCCAGGCTGGAAGAAGAGGATTGGGTTTCCTTGGAGCACTGGTGAAGAGGCCCTTTCGCTTCTCTTTCAGACAAGAAGAAGGTAAAAACATTTGAAGTGACGTCTCCAGTAATTGCAGAAGAGCCCGAGCCTGTCCCGTGTGTGCTGCAAGGAGATGAAATCCAAGCGCTTGCCATCAAGGTGGAGGATCTGGAGAAAGTAGGTGTCTTCATGGGGCAGAAACAGCTACATCTGCTGGAGCTTGGATTTTGTTGTGTGCTTAACAGAGAATCTTGGGCATTTATTAGAATCAAAACAGTCCCTTGGAGTTCATTCCATTTTGTCTCTCCTGCTCTTTAAGACTTTTCAAGCCATCAGTTTCTAAATACAAAGGAGTACTAAACAATCCTTTAAAAGGGAAGAACCAGTCACATGTCCCTTCAAAAGTACATATCCCACGTTTTTAGACCACCAGAGGCATATGTTGTTTAGTAGCTATCACACATGCAGTAGAAAATCCTTGAGAAAACCATTTAAAACTCTTTCCCTTGCCCCAATTTTCTGGTAGCCAAGAGGATTAAGAGTAATTGAACTGGTGTCTATACCATCCTTTAACACATCTATTTCAGATGGGGCTGCCCAGGTCACGTAGTTTCTGTGCTAATCCCCAGAGGATCTGAAGGAGTGGAGTGGGTCAGTGTCTGCCTAATTACACGGTGATGGTTTGTTTTCTGCAGCTCCATCCTCCACGCCTTCCCTCTGATGAGGAGAGAATTCCAGTTAGCAGGAAATTCCTTGTTCGAAAACAACAACCCAAAGACACACAGAAGAAGAGACAACTCCTAGTAGCCTATCCTGCTGTTCCAGAGGCATCTGAGAAACCACTGAGTTTTTTTGGTAGGATTATGCTTCCTGTCTCACCTTCCACTTTTGTTTTGCCAGACCTACCTTTACTGACCCGACTCTGGCTTTTTATTTTGTAGGATCAGGACAGTTTGGTGATGGCTGTGAAGAGCTTCTCCCTCATCACATTTTAGGAAGTCTCCAGGAGTTCAAGAGGGAAGCGTTAGCCAGAGGAAACACTCAGGTTGGTTTGTGAAGCGATGTAAGTGCTGCCATGCAACACTTGGCTGGAGGTGAAGTGTGTACAGCACCTTTGGATTTAACTCAGCCCCTGTCACGAACAGGTCAGGCCTGAGCGGTGGTTTTCCCAGCCTCAATGATGCCACGTGGTGGGGTTGCTCCAGAGAAACTGCACCAGCAGGTTTAGGAGCCCTGTCATGGAAGAAAGAGTGACAGAAGCTTCCTCTTCCATTTGTGCTGCTGCTGCCAGCGTCAGGCTGGCGTGGGAAGAGCTGCTGATGCAACAGCACCATTGCCTGAGTCCACTTACTCAGACAGACCTCCGGTGTGTTTGCTCACAGTGTAGTTTCTGTTCCCCTCAGAGTGATTAAGTAAAGGCACTATTAATTTGAACAATTCTTTTCTCCTCCCCTCTCCCATTTTTGTCACTGTGGCAGTGTGTTCGTGGGGAGGTTAATCTAATGTTTTCCTCTTCTTCAGATAGCAGAACTTATTGAGGATTCTCCTCAAGACGTTTTTGCAGTGGCTTTGAAGGAGAAATGGGGAGGAGAGAAGAAAAAGGTTCATCAGGCCCCACCATCGCAGCACAAAGCTCTCCAGAACTGGGATCGCCATATGGGAATCAGGAAAAAGCAAGGGAAATACCTGGGAAGTGAGTAAAGCTGACACCTCATTGTGTGAAATTCCGTGTGGAAATGGGGGAACCGGATGGCATCACATGTTGTAACGGCCGTAGCAGAGCGGGGTTGATGTTGTACACAGGAATTTCCATCTCCATGTGAGGAAGAACTTGACTGTGAGGGAGACAGCCCTGGGACAGGCCGCCCAGGGAGGCTGTGGAGGCTCCTTCTCTGGAGGCCTTCAAAACCTGAGTGCCCCGTGCTCTGGGTGTCCCTGCTGGAGCGCAGGGTTGGACTGGATGATCTCTAGAGGTCCCTTCCAACCTCAACCATTCTGGGATTCTGTTGCAATCTACTCTGGTGCTCCCTGAACTCCCCGTGCTGCTGGTGCCTTGGAGAGGTCAAGGAGACTGCAGGGCTGGGAGCCAGTGGCTCCGGCTGCGCGCTGGAGGGTAGCTTTGGTGGGGGCAGTTCCAGGGGAAGTTACAAGCGAGCTGTAGTAACGGCAAAGGCAATGACGACGATTTGGCCTTCCTTATTTTTAGAAGTGCTGCAGAAGCCAGAGGATGAGTTGTTGATGAACAGCTCGGACGATTACCGGCAAATCCAGGAAGAGCGTGACCTCATTGACCGCAGCCTTCCTGCCCTGTTCCCTGGGAAGGTGAGAGCCTCGCTTCCCCTGCAGCCTGCTTACGCTGCACTTGGGAAAGGGCTGAGCTACTCCTGCTGGGAATAATAGCTCTAAAGAGCCGTCATTAGATATTTAGGAAAGTCCCTCCATGTTTTTCAGCATAGAATTTAAATACAGCTTTCAAGAATTTAAAAAATAAAAACATCACCCGTGCTATTCCTACTGGTTAGAGGAAAGCAGTGCTGTGTTTTGACTCCTTACTAATGAGCTGCAGTTCGTGGGCAAGTGCCACATCTTGATTCTTGCCATGGGCTGGCACACGCTGAGGAGCTGCCTTCAGGATGTGCTGGAATTACTGTCCCAGGGCAAGAAAGATCTCCTGGCTTCAGGCTTGTATTTTAGGGATGCTTATTGAGAAAGGGGTGTAGGTAGGTCAGGAAGATAATGGGCATGTTCTATATTAAATTTGTATATCTATATCACTTTCAAAGGATACGCATCTAGGTGCTGCATTATTTTATATCATTAGGCCTTCCTCTAGCCATTATTGCCCTTGCATGAGGTAGCAGGAGGTCTTTTTGTCTTTGATAGCAGCTTACCAGAAATTTTGGCTTATTCTGCAGAGAGCAATTAATTTATGGACTTTTAAAATATCCCTATGAACAGGATGAGACCTTTTCTCCTTTTTAGCATCTAATCTTTGAGAAACTAACAGGCTGGACATATCTGACAGCATCAGCAGGAGGCTTTTTTTCCACACTAGGGCTACCGCAGAGGGAGCGAGTTCTGGAGCCAGCCGGATCGGATCGGAGATGAACTCACCGGCCTGATGATGACACTGACCCAGAGGGAACGCGGCTACCCCGAGCCGGTCACTCACGTGGGGAAACCTCAGACCATCCGCGGGGAAACGGGTGAGGGAGTGTCCGAGTGGTGATACTGCAGGAATGGGCTATGAGTGTGCAGCAACGAATGACACAGTGGCTTGTGTCAGCAGAGAGGCTCACGTTACCATTTCCCTTCTGGTAGTTGCAGCACAAGGTACTTCCCAGTCATCCTCCCAGTCAATACAGAGATTTATTACGTGGAGGACTTTATTGCTGCAACTTCTGTGGCTTGCCCCGGGTATTGCTGCGAAACAGCTCATACTAGTGGCCGTGAATCTTTAAAGCACTAGGAGATCAAAGCTTGGCAGAGGGTGGAATAGGAAGGTGTTTGGGTGTGCAGAGAGTGAACTCTTGTATGGGTGTTTCCACAGGTTTGAAGTCTTCAAAGAAGGCCGCTTTCCGTCTGACTTGGGATAAGAGTCTTTTCCTGAAACATCGCCGACAGGAACTAAAATCCATCCTAGAAGAGCTGGATTTTTATCAACCAGTAAGGCAGGAGGAACAAACATGTTATTTGTATTGCTCTTATCTTCTTGCAGGCTATAGAATAGCATATAATTGACTAGGGACTGGATTAGAAAAAGGTTTACAAATCTAGAATTTAGCCATGTGGAACTTATCCTGGAAGTTCTTGCATTCCAGAAGGGAGTCACAGACATGAACGGGATATGTAGCCTCCTAAAATGATGCAAGGAATGGACTAGGTGCCTCAGAATGTGACCCCAGATCAGCAATATGCAGCTGCCAAAACCTAGGCATTAAATAAATACAATAATAATAATAAAACGCTGGATTTTGATTTAGTGTTTCAAGCATAAAATATCTTTACCCACCTGGAGATACACATGTAAAATCTTCTCAAGACAGGTAGCCCCTTTTCTTAAAAAGCAACAACAAAACCCCTAGTCTTTTCTTTCTGAAACCTTGTGGTGGGGATGAGAAAGACATGGAGAGGGAGCTTTTCTGTTTGCAGTTTGCAGAATTTGTAGTGGGATTGCAGTCACCCATGATTCTTAGAAGACCTAGAACCTGTTCCTTCCTCTGTCTCTTAAATATTCGTTGACTACAGCTACAAACAGTCATAGGAACAAGATACCTAAACTTTACTTTATTTGTTCTGGATTGAAACTTCCCTTCTGTATAGAAAGGAAAACTACAAGTTAGTCACTTTTTTTTTTTATGTTCAGGATTTGGATGGACTGGAGGTGATTGGTAAAGGCCAGCCTTTCACCTCGGTCTCAACGCAGCCTCTTCCACATCCCACCACCTCTGAAGAGTCAGAGAAGCTGTAAGTTGTATTTTACAATAGAAATAAGGGATTTGGGATATGCACCATCAGTCTGTAAGGGTGTCCTTAGCTTTCCTTATCTGGAATGGAGAAGAGTTTCAACTGGCAACTGAAAAAAAAGGCATGTTTTGACTTTAAAATCACCAGATTTTAGGGAGAAAACTGTTCCTTTTGTGCCTTGGGGCCTAGTGATTTTATAAAAATCAAGAAAAAAAGGTGTTTTTTTTTTTTCTGTTTGCTTTTAATTTTAAAGGCTCTTCTTCCAGTTCAGATTACCACCACCTGGTTTTCTTCTCCATTCATGCCCTCTGAACCCCAGCATGGCACAACCCTAAGGTCATTTCTGCTTCCTCAGTCACGTGCCCTCTGCTCTTGTTCTCCTCTGCATTGTTCTGGCTGTCCTGCCCTTCTTAAGGTGACAAGAGTGTAACTGGAGTTTGTTTACCTACTGCAACCCGATCTGCAGGGCTGTGTTCTTAAAGGGAGGACTGTGCAAAATCACTAGTCAGGTGGTTATTTCTTGTTTGGTGGCAGCCCTTGGATTCTTCCCTATTTTAAAAGGAATTCAGCTCCACAAAACACTGGCTGTTCTTTTGTTTAGCAGTGACCCCTTTACAGACTATCCCAGTGAGGTTCCAGAATCAATCCTGGGTCCATCCCTAGATTTCTGTGGCCAGCCTGCTCGTTGGATCAATGGTACCACTTCTTGCAAGGTAAAGGTGCACTTTTTAATGCCTAATCAAGCTAAGCCTGCTTCAGTTCCCAAGTCACAGCTGTGCAATGAGTATCACTCCCAGAGCAGAGAATGAGCAATTCGTTCTGAGCGTAATGGACTGTCCCTGTGTTTGCTCTGGAGGGATCTCAAAGCACAAGCAGTTCCTGTGCCTGTGGTGAGAAGCTCAGATCTGTGGGCTCAGTATAATGACCACTTGCCTGGACCTGCCGTACAGGTTCTCCTACCCAAGGCTCAACCCTACATTGGTGGCATTACTTCAGGCAAGATAAATCATGCCAGATAGAGTAGAAATTGTTATCTCTGTCCTCTCCTCTTCCTTGTAGGATGAGGTTGGCATTGCTGCCCGGCTCACCTTTGAGATTGTGGCTGGTGAAAGAGCCGAGAGCTCCCTGACAGTGAGCAATGACGGCACAGCTGCCATCTGGTATAGCTGGAGGAGGCTTCCTCAGCAGATTCCCATCCGAGAAACAAAGAAGGGAACACAGTATTTTTACTTTAATACTCGACCAGGTAGGAGACCTGCTGATCTCTGAGACCTTTGTACACATACCAAGGAGCACACGCGCAGAAGTTGCTGACTGCCTGCTGGCAGAGCAAACCTGCTGGTGATTCTCCTCAGAAAGCTGTACTGGGCCTCAGAGCTGACTAGCACCTGGAAGGTGCTTGTGGCCCATCCATTTCATGGGGTTTAAAGAAATGGATTTTAATTCTCCTCTCCATGTAAATGGGTGGAATGTCTAACAGGGAATCCTTTTCTCATTGCAAACTGTGTAATCTGCTGCTGAGAGTGCTGAGCTCTCTGTAAAAGGAGTGTGCAGTGATTAAAGAGAACAGTTCAGTACCATGGCAAATAGGAGTAAGTCTGGGAGGAGAAAAAAAAATGGATTAAGTGTGATAAAGAGCAAAGCTGTGGGGAAACATCAGGGTGTTTGGAAAGCGACTGGGTGAACCAGGTAGTTTCTTACAGACTTGCGTCTTCTCTTTGGTTTTGCAGATGTAATTTTGCCTGGAGAAACTAGAAACTTTTTGGTTTTATTCAAGTCAGAGAAAGCAGGAATTTTCAGTGAGTCCTGGGAATTTAGGACACATCCTCTGTTATTAGGAGGAGCCCTGCTGCAGGTGTCCCTTTGGGGAATTGCTGTGTATGAGGATAAATTGGCTGACCTCAGAGAGAAACTGGAGGTAACCAAGCAAGTAACTGGGTAACTGCGGGCTTTGAACTTACTGTGCAAATAGAGGGTAAGGAAGGGAGTGGATGCTGTGGTGTTTTTATTACCATGCAATTAGGACCAAGAGCGAGATGATTTATTTATTTACTGAACATCTGCACATACTTAATCAGGTATACTAGATAAAATGGAAGAACAGCTCCAAAGTCTACTGCAGTACTGTTAATAAAGACGGGATTGTATCTCCTAAGTTACTTACATTAGTCCTTTTAAAATATGAGTTTTCCTTTGTTAATTAATTTCTTCAGTTTCTAGTGGGATGAGACTGTGTCATATAATACAGTAACTATTAAGGTACAAATTGAAAATTACACCGTACTTTGAAAAGTACAGTTTTGTTTAGGGGATTTCTACAGTATTTCATTGGAAAGCTAATAGAAATATTGCTTTGTTTAGTGGGGTTTGCAGTTATTCTTGTTGTAGCTCTGTGTAATGTATATATTCTTAGTAGAGTGGGTGTTATGTCCATGCATTTGTTTGTGGAATGGGGGCTCAGACGTTTTGTGCTTGTTGTGGTGCCTCAGACTGACCTGGCTGCTCGAGAAGGTGCCACTATAGTAGAAGAGACCCTGAAGGAACTCCTTGACCGGATTCGGACCCCAGAGCGCCCTCCGTCTCCTGTGGATGCCTATGTCACAGAGGAAGACTTATTCCACGAGAGGAATCCAGAGGTGAAGTTTTGTGTCTGATAGGTTGCACAGCTGAAACAGCTGGGAGGAAAGACTTGCAAAGCTGATGTATCCATGGGTTTCTGGATGCTGGTGTAGTCAGTCGTGGTGGCTTTAGGAATTAAGCTTGTTGAGAAAAGTCATAACTCATTTGTCTATTTTCCTTTTTCCTTCGTGTTACCAAAGCTGCATTATCAGCATCAAGTGGTAAAACAACTCCATAAACTGTGGAGGCAGCACATGGCTGTTCCTTCAGCCTTTGAGGAGGAAATGCCCTCAGGTGAGAAGAGCTCCTTGGAGGACATGACATGTGAGAAGAGTATCTCAGAGGCTCTCCCTGCCCAGAAGAGCTCCACAGAAGAGGTTCTAGGTCAGGACGCTCTTGAGGCAACTCCAAGTGAGATGATGAAGGAAGAAGAACCAAACCAGTCAGGATGGAACCTTTCCTTCAAGGACTTTAAGGAGGTGGTTACCCTTCTTCCCTCTAGCAGTATGGTTAATACTTAAGTTAATGGTGTTTTTGTTTTCCTTACAAATAGCCTGGCACACTCCAGTGTGAGCCCACCCAAATGTCTCCTTCCAGCGTGCTTTGTGTTAGATGTGATTTATTATGTGTGTCACAAAGTGTTTGGTCTCTGCTGACCACACCCTCGGTGCTCTTGTAAAGAGATTCCCAGGAGAGACTTCGAGGGCTGTTGTGTGAAGAAGAAAAGAGAACCAGACAATGTAATAGATATTTTAAGCTCCTCGACATCGGCTTTCTCTCATCCTAGAACTGCATGTGGGGAACAAGGAGCAGACTAATCCTACAGCCTCCTGTGACTCCTCCAAAGGCTCTTCTCCTTGAAGAGTCCTTCCTATTCACCAGAGTACTAAGGGAGCACTCATGACAGGCTGTGGATAAAATTCAGACCTCCCCAGATTAAAGCAAGGGTAGTTTGGACTCTGTCAGCACGGTTTTTCTGCAGTGCTCTCTTGTAAACTTCTCTTTTTAAGTAATTCTTTTGAAAAAAAGATGTCAGTAATTCTTTCTTGGAGCCCTTTTAATTCATTAGAATCCCTTTTCTCCAGCACAAGGACTGCCTGTACCTCGGAACCTACAAAGGGGTGTATTATGGTAAAGGCATCTCTGGGGGGTCTGGGGTTGCCTCCCAGATCTTGGATCACGTATACACATGGGCCAACCCCCTGGGTGTGTAAGGGTGCTGCATGCCCAGGTGTCTGGGCAGACAACTGTGGTCTGCTCCACTGGGTTGGGGCTCTGCATGGCTGGGAATGACAACTAAGACGTGTTCCATGGACCCTGTTTTCTCTTACATCAGGCTATACAGTCAATCCCCGAGGAGGAGCAGCGAGAAGCAGCACTGATCCAGCTCAATAAGGCAGCCCTAGAGCTTTGTGTTGAACAGAAGCAAACTCAGTCTGATCTTCTGTATCAAACCTGGTGCGTTACCTTTGCAAGATAAACCTTATATATGTCTTCTTGTACATGCCTTCTATGCTCAGTACCCTTAGCAAGCTCCACTGCAAGCTTTGTGAGTCAGAGAGCAGATAATTATATGTGGTCTAGAAGTCTTCTCTACACTGTGTTTTTATACATTAATCCTAGCAGCTGTCTAGGTCCCAGATACCACTTTATTCTGGGGATAAATCTCAGATATTAAATCCCTGTAATTTTGGGAAGTATGCAGGATTATTTGTGGCAAGAATACTCTAAACTATATTTATAAAACCACTGGGTATGTTTCTCTACCATTATACTCAGATTACAGTATTCTCATACACTCTTTTTTTTTCCTTCAAGCTTTAACACTGTAACCATAACAGTCTCTAGTCCTTTCTATGTAAGGCAGAGGCATATACCTCTTGGTACAGAGAGAGAACAGATTGCTGCAGATTTACCAACATGAATGTGTCAGGCTGAAGAGAAGGAGACCTAGTTTCACAGGAGTGTAAGCTGTTGGCTTAGGCTACTGTTATTACATTATGGACCAATTATTGTTGGTCCATTTAAGCCCATTGGCTTGCAAAACATCAAGACCTTGGAGGTTGCAACCCCTGGAAAGTAATTTAGCCTCTCTTTACACAACTTTTTAAATATTGGGTGTTATTTTATCAGGTTAGTTGAGCAGAGCAGTAGCTCTTAGCTGTAAGGGGCCTTCATTCAAGGGCACTGGGTAAAATAAGACAGCCCTGCCTCTCCCTTTCAACCCCATGATTTTTGCTGCATTTTCCCTCTTCTATTTTTGATCGTTTTGCCTCTCAGTCTGCAGCTGTGGCGTGAAACAATCGATGGTCTGGTAAGCTGCTCTGTAATGCTGCGGTGCCTGCTTGGCTTGCCTGAGAAGGACCCCTGTGCAGACATCGTTCCAGAGGAACCAGGTAAATGGTAATTTTAGCCTGGCAACTAGTTACTGTGGACTGTTAGAAGCCCCCCAAATGGGGTGAATTGCCATTAAAATAGCAACTTTAGCAGTTCCACCTCAAGATTTTATCAGAAATCTATCAGAAAAAAAAATATATTGCATGATGCTGTACTCTGTATATGGTATCATGGAAACAAATAGATCTTTTATTTTAGATAGATGTAGTTCTACTTCTTGCCCAAACTAAGACCCCTCCTGCCCAATCTCATTGTTAGCTATTTTACAAACTTGTTCTGCTAAATGCTTTAGACCCCTTCAGTCCTTGTTTGAACAAAGTACTTTTCAAAGTCATGTTTTTTTCAGTGTGTTATGGCTCAGATAAATAAAAAGAAAATATTGAACTGAAATAATGTACTTGGATTGCATGGATGTATTGAGTTTGTCTTTCTAAATATGAAGATATTGTTTTTGGACTACTGAAATTCTTTCTTTTGTAGTGGAAGTGCAGCTACTTGTAAAAGGAGAAAAGGAAGATAAAATAACCACTAAGAAAGAAGAGAAGAGATTAGGTGGTGGTAAAGATAAAGAAGACAAAAAAAGATCAAAGCCATCAGGGAAAGAGAAAGAGGTAGGTGTTAGGATGCATATTGAAAACTGCACATTGGTTTCTGGGGACAGCCTGATACCTTCCAAGACTTTGTATTCTGAATTTGAGCTCACTTTATCCTTTTTTTTTTGTGTGTGTTTCTGAATAGGAACGTCCAAACAGCAGAAAGATAAAAGATGAGAAAAAGCTAAAATCTTCCAGTATATCCTTGGATGTGAAAGAGCTATCACAGCCTGTGGAAGCTGAACTTGCAGATACAGTAGAAGTTCAGCAGGAGCCAGTGGACCCTATTTTGTTGGGGAAATACCAGGAAAAGCTTTATATTGAAGTGAGTCTGACCAAGGCTTATATCTGGTTTTATTTCTCGTTCTTTGCTTGTAAGCTTATGATGAAACTAGGTGGAAAGAGAAGGATTTTGTTAACTTTGGGAAGCTGACAGATAGAGGCCCATGATTCTGAGCAAGGTAAGTGTGAAATACAAGGTAAGATGTCCTTTATTCCAGCCTGAATTCTGTTAACATAAATCCAGTCTCGTGCGGGATTTCTATCTGGGATGTCTTAGCAGACTCTTGAGGGATCGGCAGAATTAATTGTATCTCAGATAATGTTAAACACACTTTATAGCCAGAAAAGTTATTACTAGAGCTAAAATCTGTTAGCAAGCAGCAACTTTTATGGGACACTGCGCATGCCTGTATGTGCATGTGCTCCCGTGTGAGAGGCCAAGTCTCCGTTTTGTCAGTCTTGTCATCAAGATTTCTTAGCCCATTTTCACTGTTACTGTCATCTGTTAATTTCTGCTGCAGGTTTATGGGCTGCTGGATTCAATGGTGGACAAAATGGTTATTTTATTTGAGGATCTAAAGGAACAAGGTGCTCTAAAGCAGGAGAGAGGAGTGTTTTCTATCTAGAAATAAATTCTAACCGTCTTTTTAAAGAAATAAATACCCTGTGTATATGGATTAAGTGGAGATTCTTTCTTATCAAAATGCTTACAAGAACTGAGGTGCCTCTGCTGACATGTTGCTAGATCATCTATTACCTCTGCAAGGAACACTTACCAGTAAGAAACTAAGCCATGAGATACAGCAGCCTTATAAACAAAACTACAGAATGCTGGTTATTTCTCCTGTCCCCAAGGGATGTGCCACTGTGTTTTATTTTTACGTGGATTAATCCCTTGGGTTGCTCTTGATGTCTTTCCATACAGCTCAGTGTATCCACGTCCTGTTCTAAGACATATCGTTCTCCCAAGACTAATCACTTTTGAATTAAAAATAATGAAATCAATGCCGTAAGTAACGTGAGCGAGTTTAGGCCCTGTGCAGGAGCCGCCCTTCCTGCCTCCGTCAGCCTCTACGCGGGCGCACACGTCTGGTTTTGTCGTCTCTTATCGCTCCGGGTTTCCATGTGCATCACATCTGGAATGGGAGCTCTTGGTGGAAAGAGGAGGGAGCTTTTTTGAGTCGGGAGCAATTGGCACTGGCTCAAAAGGCGCTTTCGAAAAACGTGGGCGCTAAAAGGAAATGGCAGGGAGGGAGGGAGGTTGTTAACTTGTGTCCCTGATGCCTTTTTGATTCTTAACCCACAGACGTTGAGTGTTGCTGCCAAAACCCGTGTACGTCCCGGCACCCTTGCGTGGGGTTTGGGCGCCTCGGGGGGGTGCTCTCTTACATTGGAAACCAGACACACATCTCCAAAAACCGCAAATAAGCAAAATAGCTGTTCCTGGTGCAGAATTGTCTTCTTGTGGTGTCTCATTTTAACCAGCGTGCATTCCCGAGGGATGGTGCCTTGTATCCCGCCTTGTGCTCGGGGCGAGCACAGCTTCTCGCTGCTGGCCACACCAGACCCATCCGAGACACTTTCTCTTAGCAGGACCATGGGAAGCACTGCAGCTTCCAGGGAAAACCGCAGTTCCTGCAGCTTCGTGGGCATGGAGCCGCAGTGGGAATGTTTCTGCTCTGCAGGACTCCGGTGAGGATTTCAGCAGCATTTGGGGGTTAGGAGGAGACAGGCCCCAAGCTGGGGTGTGACAATAGCTCCTGCCTCTCTGGAGATCAGTATCAGCTCGTGAATAGGCCCAAGCCGTCCCTCTTGTAGGCAGGAAGGGCGCAGAGAGTGGAGACAACGTGAGCATCTCAAGGATGGGAAAAGTTTTGTTTGCTGGTCTCGCCCTGGACAGCAGAGTCCAGGTATTAGACTCACGCAGCAGCCCAGCCTGCACCAGCAGGTTGTCCTCTGCTCCGAGGAAAGCGTGTCAGGCAGAACACGGACGCACGGGAGTTTCACATGAGTCACCTACGACTGGGACAGGGTTCAATCTTTCACAGGGCAGAGGCTGGTGCGTGGGGAGGGCAGCATGAGAAGTGCAAAGAGAATCAACCTAAATCCTGAGCCTAACCGCCCCTTCTGCTAACCGTGCCTCCTCCAGCCTTCCAGCCTCGGACAAGCAGCTCCTCGGGGAGAGTGCACAAGCAGGAGCCAAGGGATCTGCTGGCTCAGCAAGTGCCGCCTGGCATCCGTATCTCTGAATCAGCTTTTTTTTCCCCTTCACATTAATGATTTGCGTCAGTTACATGACTGGGACTCCAGTGGAATTAGCCTGGCTCCGGGGCCGTTGGTGCCCCCGTTCCAGGCCTGGTGCGAGCGGCGAGGCCGCTTCCTCGGCAGCCCCTGGGCTACGGCCGTCCCTGTAACCCCCTCCCCGCGACCACGCGAGAACACTGCTCCTTCCTCTGCCCCCGACTTGGCCGTTATTTGTATTAGTGTTAATAATTTGTGTCATGTTTGCTCAGTAACTAAGGCGAGTAACCTCGCCGGCCCCAACCACAGTCCAGCCCCCGGCGGAGGGGAGGACACGGTGACCGCCCGCGAGGCCGGGAATGGGATTCGCCTTCTCTGTCCTGCTTGCAGGGCCAGAGCCCCTTCTGTGGGTCCCACTGAGGAGACCCGCGGGGCCCCGAGGTGGCCCTGGCTCTGTCCCCACGGCCCCAGGCGGCCGCAGGGCCCTGGTGCGATGGATCCTGCCCCTGGCACAGGGAGCACCGCAGGGACACGCGACCCTGCTCCGCCACACGGGAGCTGCTTTCCAGGATGGAGAACGTCAGTGATATTAAAAAGAATATATATATATATATATATATCTGCATAAAACGTGAAAGGCTGTCACTGATTAAAATGGAAGGCAGAGGCCGGGAGCGAGGGGGTGGCACTGAAGCGATGGAGAGACACGAGCGCTCCTCTGCTGTCATCTGATGCCTCCTCTCTGCCGAGCCGGGCTGCAGGAGCAGGGGAAGCATCTGCTCCAAATATAGATCCTGAAAAAAAAAAAAAAAAAAAAAGAAAAGAAAAAAAAAAAAAGAAAAAAAAAAAAGAATTAATGAGCCGCAATTGCAGCGGTGG
>JAVCKT010025092.1:4613-57358 GCA_032273925.1 Rhynchotus rufescens | reverse complement strand
CTTTTGCTAAGATTCCCTTCCATTAATATAAAGTGGAGAACTGTTAGGAATAATAACTGTTGGCTAATAATAAAAAGGTTTAAACCATGGTCAGAGAGCTGTTCTAAAAATATAGCTATAATGAGAATTTTCTAACTTTATTAAAGTGGGTTTCTGACATTATTAAAATTGTGACAAAGTACTGCAAGCAAAATTCTGTGGCATGTGGAAAATGTACACAAGCTGCACATTGGGAAGAAATCCTGATCCTGATGAAGTTGATGCAAGTGTTTCCTGAACATATTGGTCACCCAAGTCCAGTAGCTCAACACGAGGGCAGAGCAGGGTGTCTTAAGATGCTTATTTATTTCCATAGATGAATATCTAGAGTAAACTGCTGTGGTTCAGTGTGATTAAATCCTAGATCTGACAAGTGCATTTTGTCAGGTCCCTTTTTATCCAGCTTCGCAGGAGAAGACAGAATATTAAATGTGGAAGGCAAAGGATAAAGACTTCCTTGTTTCCTTGCAGCCCTGCTGCGTTTTGCATCTTGCAGTTAGTAACCAACCTGCGTATCAGTGCTCCCTCAGGATAACAATCTTCCTGGCTTATGCTGCTTATACTTGTACCCTGAAGCACAGCTGCTCTTCCCAAGGGACGGGCAGAATGCAGTCAACGCGGCTTCTCTATTCTGCACTCACTAATTGATCTCTGGCTTGGTGACTTCCAGCAAGGTCACTGAATTGGCAGCTGCAAAAACAGTGTCCTTTGGAAAATTTAAAGGGAAAGAGCAGAAATATTTCACATTGGTTGTGTTTTTTTGGTTTGTTTTCTGTTTTTTTAATGGTTATTTATAGAATCTTCCATTTTACATCTGCAATAGCATAAACTTCGAAATAACCAATACTAGAAGTTTGTCCATCTTAACCTGTTCTTTTCAGTTTGTTGGTAGTACGCTATTTTGAAAACTGTTCTTTTCTTTGTGTGATGCTACTTCTGTCTCCAATCTAGCAAGGCATCAGCATTCTAATTATAGTTCAGATCCTGTAAAGGTAGAATGATTTCTAAGCAAGTGCAATTTGATCTTTTCAGAGTTCTTTCTTTGCAGATGACTTGTCACCATGCTGGCCTTGAAAGGCACCCGGGTGTGTGCTTGTGGTCGGGCGTGAAAACATACATTCTGCCTTCCTGGAGCTCACTCGCTAATTAATTCAGGCTCTTTATTATTTGAAAGTTGGTGGAAATTTTTATATATATATGTGTGTGTGTGTGTATATAAAATCTCCCAGACTCCGAATGCCATAGTCTGTATTGCTCATTAAACACTGTGCAAGTGGTGCTTGCTCGCTTTGTCATTGTTACAGTAATGCCCTTTTTATAATGCTCTGAATGCTGGTGGCTGTGCTCAGCAGGTAGCAGTACAATGAGCAGAGCTTGTAGTCCAGAGCCACATGCCGTCTGTTATGCTGTTCTGGTTGAGCCATTCTAAGGATATTTATGTGCTCTTTTTTAAACTGTGTAGCATGCTGCATAGGTCCAGTCTAGCAAAAAATGGCAGAACTGCAAGTAAAGAACAAGGTGCAATAGGACAGCATGCTAGTTATTTAAGTAGCTGAAGACTGTGTAAGGATAGAAGTTTTATCTGTATGCAAAGGGTATGCTGAGGATAGAATTAAGTTGTGCTGCATCCTAAGGGGTTTCAGGAACAATATAGCAGAGACTCTGATAATAGGCTCTCTCTGACTTGGTGAATCTATTGTGATCTAAAAATAGAGGGATCTTCTGAGAAATCTTGTGAACGTACCAGTTTGTGATAGAAGAAAGCTGGTGCAATGGATCATCTTTTGACAGATGGCCAAACCAACAAGTGCCTCCAAAGTACCTGAAGTCTGATGGGCAAAATTCTGATTGCTGCCGTGTCGTATCGTATTGAGAAACTGAAGGCCTTGGGCTGGAATGTGGCCACCACATCACTGTTTTTCACTCTGCTGCAGCATTTATTTGCAGTCATGGCGTATCAGTGGCAAGGGCAGGATGCCTCTTCACAAATTGTGTTTGCAGTAGCTATTTTGTCTTGGTAGAAAAATGCACAGGAAGTGTCAAATGTACAGAGGGAATGAGGAAACAATAAATAAGAAAAACATGCAAAGAGAATCCTGGTCTGGTTCTTTACTTGCTTACGGTGTAGAAAGTGTATTAACATTTGTCTGGAGGAGAGGCTTGAGAAAAGTTCCAGCAGACAGAAGACAAAGTTGTACAGTAAGAAAAAAAAATCATATCGTCGTTCCCTGTATTGTGCTGTAGCTGAAAAGTGCTTTAAACCCGGAGAAACAGCTTATGTTAGCATGTAACTTAATCCTTATAGACCAAGAGAGAAGCCAAATAAAATGTCATTTGAAGTTTTGGCATTTATGGGCATCAGGACATCATTAATTTCTTACAGTATTTATATAGTTCCATAAAATCTTTGAGGATCTGAAAGTTTTTTCCTGATGCTGATGAAGATTTGCAGCCCATCTGTGACAGAAGCACATGAGCTGAGCTGGGGAGGTCCATTTACTTGCTTCAGTGCATTCTGTAAGGATCTGGGAATGCTAAGAGCATTCACTACCCTAACTGCTCGTTTGAATTAGCCTCTGGATAAAACTTCCTCAGAGCGCTTGCAGGATACAGGCCTCCAGAGCCCAATGAGCGCGCACAAACTCGGTTTGTGGAAGGTCTTCCTAGTAGATGTCTTGAACACTGATGACTCAAATGCTTAACTGAAGCATAGCAGAATATGTAAAATGGACCATGAAACATATGTCTGTTCTTCAAAAATGACAGTAATTTCTCTCTTGGCCCCTGTGTGTGTGCTTTTTTGAGCTCTTTTCATGTATATTTCCAGGAATTTGAGGCTGGATATGAGCAATATAACCAAGCTTAGTTTAAGTGATTAAGCAGTAAGTGTAACTGCTAAAAAATGCAAGTAAGAGAAGGTGCTGCAGTGCTGATGTCTGGTGTCAGTCCTCTTTGCTATAAAGCTGCTACTGTCTCCCTGCAGTGCTCTTGTGGTCAGCTGCTTACTTTCTGATTTGTTACCCAGTGATGGTATTTTGTGGAACTGCTTCTGCAATTCTACTTTTTGTCTTATTAAATATCTTGGCTGGATTTTTTTTTCTTTATAATATAACTGAACTAATTTCTGAACAAAATGTTGCTGCTTTTCCTGTCTTAGTGAAAGCTGGTAACAAAGAACTCTTCAGTTTCAAAGCGAAGTCCACACTCAAAACAGTTCAGGAAACTGTGTGGGTGGCTTTTTATTTTTAATTATGGATAGCCGTCACAGCTTGCAGAAGATCTGAAGGAGTTGAAGCTTTCAGCCAGTAACCATTTGTTTATAACTATCTTCTCATAGTTGCAGTTTTGTGTAAATGTATACAATTAATAGTATTCTGAGACGTAAGGATGGACAGAATAGGAAGTCACTGAGTTCAGGAAACTCAGTTCAGGAAACTTTTGCTTGTCAGCCAAGAACATAGCCGTAGCAAGCTGTTTTAAAGACAAGAAGAAAAAGGGCACTAAACTGGTAAAAATGGAGCTTATATTATCTAGAACGTGCTGAAACTCTGCCTAGCTGTAAGAGCTGGTGAACCTGACTCCATCCCTGAATTCCTTCATGGGTGTAGATTTTCATGTAAACTTATCACTAATTAGGTCCAACTGATGTCCTGAGACTGTGAGACAATATGTTGCATATCTTTGACCTGTTTGATTTGTGACACATTGCAGATTTTAGATCTGTCCTGAAAGTGAAATTATGGGTAAGCACCCCAGTACTGGAATTCATATTACTACCCTGTAAATTCTTCTTCTTATGCTACCATATGAGTAGAGATAGCATGAGGAAGAAGTTAGGTTCCTCAGTATGCCGTGACTGGAAAAGATATTACTTCTTTACTTTAGAAATGTTAGAAATGAGCTGCACAGGCAAAAGCTGCTTCAGCTAGATTTTCAGCTGAAAAAATACATATTTTGGAGAGCTTTGACTACTGGCTTTGTTGAAATTACTTTGATGAAGGAGAAGCAAGAAAAGCTAGTTTTACTGGATCCTTAGATGGGTGCAGAAGCCAATGTTGCTGTCATAATTCCTGATGAACTTTGATGCCATGATGTTAAAAGATATCAAAATAGTAAAACATTTAATTGCTTTGAAAATCCTTAGTGGAAAATTTTGTTCTTATGTGGATTCTTCCAAAAAAGAATTCACAGTCATTCTGAAAATGTGGCTTATGATGTTAAATGTATGCATACGTATTTTTTTCAGATTCCAAATATGCAATCAACTAGTGTATGCTTAGACACTTTTGAGAAGAGTTGTGGAGTAGAAGCATGTGAATGTGGAAATCAGCTATGAATGGGGCCAGCTGTAATATACAATACCAATATTGGTAACTCCCCACTCATGTTGAAAAAAGAGATGAATGGAGATTTCAGCATAGGTGATTTCTCTTAATGTATAGCTGCTTTCCTTCTCCATTCTGGCAACTGTGACTTGAATTTGGAAAATATTTGTGTAATGGATGAAAAGATAATATTCTTAATGTCATAGTTCTGAATTAATGGAAGTTTGGTAGGCTGTATGTTCAGGCTTGGCAGTAACTTTTGCTGTTGAGGATTTGTAAAGCTGTATGAATAGTTTGTCTCTCTTTTCCTCTAACTCATATACAGCTACTGCTTGCTTTGATTTTTTAACTCATTTTTAGTTCTTTGCAGAAGTTAATAAATTTTCAGTAGCAAGTATTCTAGAAAGCTACCACCGCAAAAACATCTTGGTGTATTTATACTCCTCTCTGTGTGATAATGCAGAGTGTCAGAAGAGGCCCGGAATATTTGGATAAATGAATACTTTGTAAATGGAGCACTCCTAGTTGATGAAATGCAGCTGGTGTGCATAGAGCCAGCTTGGCTAACCTGGTGTATTGGCTAGATGAGGTTCAGTTAATTGAAGTTTTATGGAATGGTTTATACTAAGATGATCTTTAATTATGTCAGTGTTTCTAGCTTAGATTTTTCTTGCATGGACTAAACAAACACTAATGGCTATTATTAGGGGAAATCTTTATTCAGAAGGGTTGAAATATTTATTTCTGAGGGTTGTGGTTTATAAACTCTGCCTTGAACTTGTACAGTGTGTCCAGAGTTTCCTGTCAGAAAAAAACGGCTGATAAAAGTTGCTTGCCCTTAAAGAGCCTTTATCCCAATTCTGCTTTGCGAACTGCAGTCTAATTGGAAGCAGCCTGGATAGGAGCAGCCCAGTCGTGTTCTGCAGCTCCATGTGTAACTTGCTAAAAATGGCAATATGGTGTTGGGACTCGAGCAGAGAGGAATGGAAGTGGGGTAGCAAATCCATAGGGAGCGGAAAGTGTCCCTGTGCCCAAGCTTAGGCATGAACTCAGCTCATGGGGTTTAAATAAATCCTTCTGTTACAGCCTTGCAGATGTGAAACTTGTCAGTTCCCCTTCACTTTCTATAGGTCAAATGAATAGTTATTGCAGTATGCTTATTATGATCACAGTATTGTGAAGGTTTTAAAAAGATTGTGAAACAAATGGTGAGGCAGAAAGGGGGACACTATATAAATCTAGGTAGCTCCCCTTGGCTTGAGCAAAAGCTTTTTCCTTTGGCAAGACCTTGTATCTTGCTCCTCTGCTGGGAGAAGCTCCTGCAGTCCTGGGGTATCGCCTCTCTCGTGGGACGGTAGGACGTGGCCACAGAAGCAGAGCTATTGCAGCGTCTTTAAGGAACCAAATATGTTGCAGCTTGAGAAATGGAATGATAAACAAGCTCTTGGGAAGTAGAGTAAAGGAAGCTTCAGCTTGTAGAATATTATTCATGCTGGGAACAAATCACAGTAAGTGGCTTGCATATGCTGTGCTTGCAGTTGTTCTCAGTAAACTAGGTAGAAATTGAGGTAACTGGAGACTTAAAAATTAAACCTGCTAGCCTAATTTAGAGCGGCAAGGCCATTGCTTTAGGTGGTAGAGATGAAGCAAATAGTTTGATGGTTCAGAGCTTCTTATGCTCTGTTAGAAAGGCACTCGCTGGCATTTGACACTTTAACTCTTGCACAAGACAGTTGATTTACAGAGAGGAAATAGAATATAAATGTTTTAAATTGTCACCTCCCTCACTCCAATAAATTGATTAGAACCTGTTTATTCTAAAACAACTTGAAATGATTAATTGAGTATATGTTTAATTTTGGAGTTTGCATTAACCTATAACATAATACCTAATGAAAAGGCAAGACATAATCTTGAGTCACCTTGAGCGGAGAATAGCGGTGTGTGCCGCGCTACCCTTGCAGCATCCAAGCTGTGCCACCAAGCGGCACTTTGATGTCACTGCTGTCCCTGCCCCAACCCCAGGCTGCCCGGCAGCAGAGCTGCAGCCTGCTGCTCTCACCCTTTCAAGGGAAGAAGGGCATTGTGACCAATGCAGAAACGTGGGTAGGTGTTTTTGCGCACACACAAGATGAGAAATAGGTTTCAGAAGTTTTCCCAGAGCAAAGCAGATACCAGGCTGCACGTGTGGCTCTGTATCTGGGGTTAGCAGCTGCTTTTTTCTATCCCAAATACTGTTTTGGGGAAACACTACCTTATGTTTTGTACAGTGCAAGAACCAGTCGGAAGCAGCAGCAGGGGGAGGATATTTTTTATTTACATCTGAATAGTGAAATGGGTAAGGACGATCCAGCTTAAAAAAGCTCTATGAGATTTAATCATTTGTCTGTTACTGCTTTCCTAAAAAGTATTTGTGTGTGATATACAACTGTGTTTAAAATGAAGGAGAATATAAAAAGACAAAAGCAAATGAAAATGGTATGGAATTAAAGATAGAACACAGAAAGCTTTTATACAAATTGAGTGTTCGTCTGTCTATATTTGGGATAGCTCTACTATAAGTAGCGATGGCAGGACTTGATAAATTGATTTGTGGGCATTGTCATCACTTCTTGTGTAATCCTAACGAGACAAGACTTAGAGTTCCCTTTGTTCCAAGGGAAATGAGAGCTGGATTACATGTCTGCAAATAATACTGTGTATTGCATTATTTTTGAACAGTATTCATGCAGTAAAAGTACAGTAGCACATAGGGGACATTTTTGCCCACTAGCAGTGTGAGCATATTCTTCCTGCAAGGCTACAGGGAATTTATTAGGCACATGAGATGGTTTCTTGCAGTGAGAGCAGGTACACAGATTCTCCATGGGTTTCTGAAAAATGGCAGCACTTCGATCAGCTGCAGTGAACATGTTGTAGGGGCACATTCATGTCTTATCTGGAGTCAAGAAGTATTATTGCACAATGCTGTCTTTTCCCACCAGAATTCCTGTGTGCCCTCTGCTCCATACATAATTCAGAGGCAATACATAATTAAAGGACTATAAAGCCACACTTACTTTCATATATTTAAATTAACTGGGTGAGGCAGAAATAGCGTTTGTCTTGTCTGTACCTTTCTACTTTGTTTTTCTATAGTTATTGAAAAAGTGGGGACCACAAGTCTGATCAATCAGGCAGCCGTTGTGAGCAACTACTAGAATGCAGGTTGTTAATAACTGCATGGTAGGGTTAGTATTATACTGCAACAAAGTACAAGTGCATACCAAACATAATTATTTTAAATGTGTATTTTTTGTTGGAAAATAATGAAGTATTCTGCAGACATTTGTTTCCTCTAGTTTATTAGCAACATCTAGAACCTCTTTCCTCTTCTTCCTTATATAAAGCCTCCTTATCTCATAGGAATGGCAAACAATTCTGTATCAAGTTGCCCAGAGCAGCATGCTTCCTGAGAATGGCCTCAGTGGAGCGTCTGAATGTGTGTAAATCTGCGTTCTAATGCAAGTCTGCAAAAAAAGACTGGATGGCACATGGAATGAAAACAAAGCCTGATTCTTACCTCTTGGACTTCTTTACTCTTCCTTTCTACTCTTGATTTCTTTTCTTTAGAGCAGTGTTTTTTTGACTGGGTCACATTATAACTAATATGCTGTCATCTGGCCTGGAAACAGTACTCTGCCCGGACAATATTTTTTAGGTGATCTGGGCCTTTGTTTCAAATGCCTGGCATGTAATGTTATGTATTTAATCATCATCAAGGAGAGTGACAGGATAAAGACTATTAGAGGATCTAGTGTCTTTGCTGTTGCAACCCACGCAGAGCCCTGATGGACACCCAGCAAGAGCAGTAAGCCTCAGATTTCTTGCTCAGAGCATGTCAGTGCAACCACATACGTGGAGGTGTTTTGGCTGTCAATGGCCTGAATGGTTCTGTGACCTGTCTTGCTTAAGGGGTGACTAATTGGCCCATCCGTGGGGATCTCCTGTCACTGAGGTTATGTGCCTATGTTTACCCTGCTGTTTATCGCAACCTTAACTCAACCTGAGATTATACCTCTGCTTATCCGTTTGCCTTTCGCCACCTGTAGTAGTCAAGATATTCTTTCGGAGAACATTGCAAATGGGATTTTACAGCATGGAAATCTCTAGCAGGGGGACTGTTGCTTTATGCTTTTGTCCTCTTTTTTTTTCTTAATTTTTACACTTTGCTTATGTTGCTTCCATCTGTCTGCTGGAGGGTACTTGTATCACTGCTGTGAAAAAGCAACTACATCTTTTCTCCTTGCTGAAGCTAGGACATTACCCTTCAAGATCCCTCAAACTTGTGTTGTCTTCTGTTTTGCATAGTGCCTTAAGCAGGTTTTATTTCAGTGTAGATTTTTCAGCCCTTGGTTATTTCATGATCATCACTAGCTTGGTGCAAGGACTGAGGTTCCCAGCAGCAGCTCTGGGAGCCTGTACCAAAACCTCGGCTAATTGTCAGGAATCTGTAGTTACTGCATTGGCTTTGGATCACACGGTGAATGTATGGGACAGTCTGCGGGCAACTAGCAAGCTCTAGGTTGTGCTGCTACCTTCAATATTGCTGGCTGACCAATGTTTATTACATCTCAAAGCTTAGTCATTGCTTTTCTTTTAATCCTCCCAAGCTAATACATGTACTTTGTTCCCATAACCTGAAGTTGCAGAAAAACCCTTTGATGTGACTTCCGTGCACTCCACCCCTCTCCCTGCTGAGCGGTTCTGCCTCTGGGCTGCACACTGAGTGGGAGCCCAGAGGCTCCCGCCCCAGCTTGAGACTGGGGCCTCGCTGATGAACGTACTGGAAAAGCTCTTCCTGTATCCAGGAGTTTGCGCTGCACTTCCCTGCATCTTGATCCTTTGTCTGCAGGGACTAATGTTAGCAGTTCTGCAGTGAAGGAGGGTTTTGAATGTGTGTTGTGGGTTTCTGAGACCATCCTGCATTTTAAACAGGAGCCTGGAAGCCCTTATTCCTGGAGCTGCACAGAATTGTTCTCAAGCTGCCTTCTGTCAAAGCAGTTCACATTAGTTTAAGCACTTTAAATTGCTGAGTTAATCAAGATGATTCTTGATCATTTTAACATCTGTTTAGGAAGCGATGGCATTTGGAGCTACACACACAGAGCCAAGGGGAAGCAGCCTCTCGTGGAGCTGCTCGCATGAGTAACTGGGTGGCAGCAGGAGCCTCTGAACCCTGCAGAAATGCAGCGACAGCCGTGTGTCTAATCCTGTACTTACCTGGGCAAATGCAGGTTTTACAGGGGACGGAGGCATTTCTATCATGTTTAGAAGAAGATGATAGTCATCCTTTTCCTCCAACAACTTAATTTGCAAAAATTTCAAGTTTTTACTGTCCTCATTTACTTTCTGCCATGTTTATTGCATTGTCTCTGTGCCAGTAAGCCTAGTGACTGCTCTCTATTACACTCAGGGTTACTGATGTGCTAATGTGATTCTCCTGATAAGAATATTTTTTTCCATAAAATGGTATACAGTGGTTTGCAAAGGAGGAAGTTCGTTTGGGGCAGACTCAGTATAAATTTTTGCATAAGTTGTTACCTAATTCCGTATGATCAAGCTGCCAACCTTGGAGCCTAGCCCTGAAACCAGGTCTTCTAGAGGGGCATCCTGTTTGGTGACCCCATGTTCTATTTGGGCAACCTTGGAAGGAGATAGTTACACTGTTCTGTCACACTAAGTGTTATATGAAAGGGTAGTGGTCAGAGCAGACAATAACAACTGTATCAAATATTGATAAAGTCAGATTATTAATTAGAGCAGGGGTGGAGGATTAAAAAGTCTCTTGAGTTTTATTCCCCATTTGATGAGAGACTGTGGTTTTGTGGTCAGCGAGTGGGAAGCTCAGGACAACTGCAATCTTTTCTCATCTCTTCGGTGTGTTTGTTTAATGCCCTTAGCTAGCCTAGGGAGTGTGTAATGCTGTGGACCAGGGTCTTGGAGTCAGGATGCACTGCTGAGCGCGGTGTTTACAAGACTGTTCTGTTAGTGGAGGCCGGGCTGATTTCGTATGCGTTCCTGGTGCACCTCAGTTTGTGTCTGTAAATGTGTTGGCATCATAACATTCCCTGTGTGCTGCAAAGCTCATGAGACAGATGCAGCCCTCTAGTTTAAAGGTTTTTTTTTTCTTTCTCTCTTTTCTTTTTTGTTCCATGAGAGGTTTCCCTGCTCTCTCCTGGGCTGCTAGATGAGCTAAGCTTGCACTTTGGGGAATCAGGATGCTCTTGGTATTCAGAGGCATTAGCGTTCTGAGACAGTGCGGGCAGTGAGACTGTGTGAGTCGCCAGCGATCATCCTGCTAAAATCCTCTCACAATTCCTGGCATCCTGATCTGGAATGGCCGTTTTGTCCTTGGCCAGGCTCTGTGGGTTGAGTACCCGACACCTGCCTTACTGCCCGTGACATGGCAGAGCCCACATTGCTCTGCAGTTTGTTTTGGCCGTCACCCCGAAGCTCAGCTTCAGCCGACCATGCGTGAGCGAGCCGGGGAGCTTTGCATCCTCCCCTATAGCAGCGATTCCTCACTGTCCGAGCCCAAATAAATTCCTTGGGTTCCTAAACTGTTGGAACCTGTTCTGCCCTAACAGCAAGGTTATGTTAGCTTGCAGGATGTGCTCATAATTAACCTTATCAATTCTGTGAAGCAACAGAAGACAAGAGACTGAGTCCTCTACTGCGTAGAGTCAGTGAATCTCTGTCTCTTTTGGCTGATTTCATGCAGGATTATGAGCTTTAAAATGGGTGAAAAAGCCTTGGACTTCAGTGATGACTACAGTGGATATTGGATGGAGGGAATGTGAAGTTCCAATCTGATGATCTTAACAGAAGTTACCAATAGACTGAGAGGAAAAAATGAGGAGATGTGAGGTGAATATGTTGCTATCAAAGTATTTAATAACTAGGAAAGCTCCATGTAATAAAATACGTGGTCACATGGCTGGAACTATACTGTTGATCAGTGTCTTACCATAGCTGGTGTAAGGCACAGCCAGACTTAAGCATCATATCTTTTTTTTTCCTGTTTTAGCAAAAGACCCACATTTTCCATATGTGTTGGGTTGTCCTGTGTATATGAATCTTCGGTATATCACAGCTGGACCTCTTAAACCCTGTCCTATAATGCAGATGTAAAATTAATTCAGAATGCTCTAACCGCTTCATTTTTCTTTTCCTTTTCAGAAACCATCAAGCAGATTGTCCTTCAGATTCCTGAACTGCTGCGCACATTCAGCATGCCAGTTAGCAGAGCCAAAGATTCAAATGCTCCTGCTGCAGGTCAGTATCAGCTTTCAGCAGGAGCTTCTCTTCTCTGCTCTTGTAAGACACAGAGGGTAGAGTGTCCACAGGCTGTGTTCCCTTAGAGAAGTAGAGCAAACTGGAGCTTCCCTGGGGGCACAGCAAAATGCTGAAGCCCTAGATGCCGCAGCCTGCTGATTATGGTCCAGTCTCTGTACTAAATATGAAATAAGTTGAATATTTGCACTGGAATGAAGAACCATTTGAGGAGCATGAGAATGAGCCTGCATGCTTTAATATTAACCAGTATGTTAAGATTAGTATTTGTCTTTCAAGGTTTGTTAAGCAACATAACAAATGGATGGCAGTAGAGACATCAGGATTTAGCATCCCAGCAACACAAAATGTTTCTTCGTGCTTACCAGTGCCTGCTGCAGTGTGTGCTGCAAGGCATCTAGACCTTCTTACTCAGGTGATCCTGGACCCAGCTACTCTTGTACGCACAATGCAGATAAAGCCCTTAATCTGGGGTATTGGGGAAGAAGAAATAATTGACTCAGAAGTGGGAGTTTCAGTCTGTGAAATATTCTTAAAATAGAACTTAAGCTACGAGATGGTTGCTATTGTAGTTCACTTTGGCTCATTCGGTGGTTATGCTAGTACTGGTGTGAAATATGCCCTAGAAAATGGTGAGTATGCAGGCCTGAGATATTGAAGCTAGCTGTGCAGCTTCCCCAGGCTGTGGGTTGGGTAATTTTACATGAGGCTCTTCTGTACAGTTGTCCCTTGTCCTTAAACTGGTAAGAATAGATCTGGAGATAATAGAATAATTCTTGAATGGAGAGTTCATTAAGGTGAAAATGCACATAAGTGAGTCCATCCCCCTGCTTTCTTGGGGAAAATCATTTATTCCTCAACATTTGACACTTGCATGGACTGTATTCATTTTGCTTCATGCTTCCTACTGCAGTAACAATGCCTAGTTTTTCCCAGCGGCCTCATTATGAAGCAGACTGTATGCATTAGGACGGTGAGAGAGTACAGAGATTATATCTGAGAACAGAAAGAAGCAATGCTTACTGATTTATGCAGTATTCAAAGGTATGATTTCCATGGCAAAGAGGTAGGTGTCGTATACAGCTTGTGGTAGGACTTGGAGGATACACTCTGCCTGAGAACCCACTAGCTGTGGGTGTTCACACAGCACAGCTAGATGTGTTTGTTTTTCAGGTCCAGCTGCAGCTTCTTCCAAAATTCTCTTTACTCCCTGTTTGGCCTTTGCACAGTGCAAGCTCTTATGTTGCAAGGCTCCTTTTGAAGCCGCACTGCTTACCTGCACTGCTGTGGCACAGTTCCTTCCTTTGGCTCAGACTGTAGCTTCTTTTGGTACTGGCTGATCCTTTTGCCTTTCCCCTGAGCCTGCAAAGGGCCTTAGGCATCAGCAGGATCTCGGGTTTTCTGCAATGCAGACAGCTGAAGCAAACAAGCCAATTCTAATGATTGTCTTTCAAAACTGCTGTTTGGCTTGAAGAGTTGAAAACTGCCCAGTAGTGCCCTCCAGTGGCCTGAGAGGTTCGCTTTAAGCAGTTATAGTCATAGTGAAAAGAGAGATTATAAACATTTTGATTTTTTTTTTTACATAAATAGCACAAAAAAGGCCTCAATAGTCAGAAAAGCTTCAAAATCCCTTTGATCCAGGCAACATATTGGACACATCTTTCTTCCTTCTGTAACACTTTGCAGTGGAAAATCCTTGAGACCTTTTCTTACGCTCTGTTAGTTGTTTCCTGTTAGCTGATCAGCATTCTCATCCTCCCATCTGCCAAGAGGGGCCCCTTGGAAGGGATTTGCCTCCACTGAGACGGCTGTAAGCAGTGGAAGAGGATCAAAGGGGCTTAGAGCTGACCTGCAGTCCTCCAGTGGGGTCTTGCATAGATCAAAAGGTGCCTGCGTGGTTACAGCCTGACTTCTGGAACTTTTCTCAGAGATATCTTGGCTGAAGCACCCATATCTCTTACTACAGCATGATCTGTGTGTCTTGTGAACTACTTCACATGTTGCAGAAGCAGCTCTGGGTACCATGTACATGCTGGGTATCCTTGTTATAGCCTTTACAGCTTGTTCCTATTGGGAATGAGACACATTATGAAAATCCCTGCAAAAGCAACTGCTGTTGCAAAGCAAGGTAGATGTTTTCAGGCTTCAGGCAAGTCTGGTTCATCTTTGATGCCTCAGATTCTAACCACAAACCTCCTATAATCTGCAGACGGATAAAACACTCTTCTCCAAATATGCTTTTATTTGGTGTTACTTGATTAGAGGCTTTGCAGTAAGATCTCTTTTCTCTGTAGAAGTGATTCTTTTAACAGAACCTGTTTTTTTTCCCCATGATTTCTCAGTTAAGGCAAGATTTCAGAGGCTTCCCCTTTTGTAGCTGTATGAATGACATGAATCCTTTTCACTTTTTGATTCCTATAGCTGGTGCATTGAAGCCAATGTCTCTTGCCACAGGATGGCGCCTAATGGCCAGGCTTCCAGAGCTGCATCCGTGGAAGAGTTAGATCCTACATCTGTATATATGCAGTATGTATTCTATGTGAAGTCTTAACCAAGGCAGCTATTTCCTATGAAATTCTCATAAATAGGTGTTAATTCAGACTTTGTGTGACTGAGCTGACAGTTCCTCTTCCTGAACACTACAGTTTTGTCTGAAATCAGTCCCTTTTCCAGGGAAGTGCAGCTGGGTCAGGTCTCTGGCCATCCATCACATTTCTCTGGAGTTTCTGAGTAGTGAGCAAGAGCAGCCCTTCTGCTCCATCTTTCCTGTTGATTCTTTCTTTGCTGCTATCCAGGATTGCCCCGTGACAGATGCTGGATGCTCTGTAGTTCATCGAGTCTGGGTGGTGAGCAGCATGATTTACTTAGTGGTTCTCATTAGCAGTGATGGAAAACTAAATTTACTGTGCCCAGAAAGTGCAGTTAGGATGTTTAGAGTTTTGAGACTGGAATTTGTGCGACTTGCCAGGTTGAAGGAGCCGCTCTGAAGTTTTGGTTTGCAGGCAGAGCTCTTCCATGGCACCTGTGATGTGCTAATGGTGCAGTGAAGTACTCAGCGTGCTGCTTAGCACAGCCCAGCAGCTTTTCAGGCTGTGCTTATTGTATTAGTTTGGCAGCACTACACGTGTATGAATTTTTTCTCAAATCTGTTTTCATGTCCTTTGCTTGAGTCTGTGCAGTGCAGAGGGACATCTAGCGGCCGAATAGAGGCGTGTGGTGGTGGCGGCAGTGTGTTTCAAAGGCAGTAACTTTGGTCATTAGAAGAAAGAGCAAATTTCTAGTCATGTTTGGCCTTGGAGAAACCTCAAACATTACAACACAAAACAATATGTGAACCTTTTAGCTTGCACAAATCTATAGGCTTAGGATACCAAAACTGAAGGCTTTTTAAGTGTAGCTGGCATTTTTCAGCTATGGTTGAAGGCAGAAGAGCATGCTGAAGCACTAATTTTCCCCATCCTAGTTTTGAGTGAAACTGCAAGTTTGTGCTTTTAGCTGAAGAGCTCTTCTTTCATGGTTCCCGGTCCTCCGTCACTGTTAGTGTGGACTCCCTTTGGGTGGTTGTGTCTAACCACATCCAGATGACGAAGCAGGGATAAAATCAGAAGATTTTGATGCTGCTAATATGCCTTGTTTGCTTTAGAAGAGCACAATATTAGTATTGAGAGGTTTGGTTTCAGAGCTGTAAGCGGGGAAGGTGAGGCTCCCTCCTCGGGGACAGGCCTGCATTGTAGTCAGCTTCTACCTGGGGTAGAAGCTCCCTGTCACCCCTCTAGTTCCAGTATTCAGTCTGCAGCACTGCAGTTATGCTAAGCCCTGGGTGAGGGAACACTGCAAAAATATACAAGGTTTGGATAGAGTGCTACGTGGTTTAGTTAGGTACTTAACTGTGCAATTTGTTTTGAATTGTTTGTAGAAAAAGATAAAGTTATTTTAATTAGTAATGTAGAAGAATGCATAGAGTAATAAAAGGGCAAGGTTCTGTTGAGTATCCCAGATCTGCTGCTTCCCATTCCTCCTAATCCAGTTCACCTACTGCTGCCCCATTTTCATGGCATGCGTTTCCGGCTTGCAAAGTTTCCTGCCTACTAGCTGAGAATAGAAGCCTTGCTGTTATTCTGTCCTTAAATCTCTTGTAATGAGTGTTACACAGACGAAAGCAGCTGTGTCCTTTGGCTTTAATTTTAATTCTGTGTTAAAGAGCAGATTATACTGACGTTGGACTGCAGCGATGCGGAGGTAGCGCAAACCATGACCAGTTTGGGGAAGGCTTTAGCAAGGATGACTAAGGACTCGGAGCTTACGCTTTAGATAACAAATCCACCCAATTGTGCTCCTTCTTTGGAAATGTAGTCAAGCCTAACAAATCAGGGCCTTAACAGACTTGCATTAAGGTCCTTTAATTGGACTAAGCTGGTTAATACCCACACTGGTTTCTATATGCCCAAAAGCCCAGCACAGAAATGGTCTACAGCTTATACTAGCAAAATCAAGTACAATTGCAACTGTGAATGTTGAAAAAATAAATTTGAGTATCCTCATAGGTAGACACTGGATTTAAGCTATTTTGATTACCATAATGAAGGCAGATGTCTCAAGCTATGTCAGCTTCATTAACTTGGGCCCGGAGTGACACTAGATGAACCTGAAGTCCCAGCAGAGCTCTGGCAGTTGGTAAGAGCTAACAAATTAACCCTTTTTGAGCAGAAACATCTTTCTTAAACTGCTGCAGAGCTCAGAACTCATACTGTATGTGGCCAGGCAGCAGCACAGGCACATGAGGTTCACCTTTCCTAACAGCAGCTTTTGGCTGAGCACTGTATGCTTCTGCTTCCTAGGTAAAGCTTTGCTAGCAGTCATCCCTCAAGGACCTCTCCTGTGGTCACCCTCAGAGGAAAATCTCTCGGCTTTCTTCAGCAGTATCCATCCCCTCGTGGCACAGCAGGATCTTTGCTACCTTTTCCTGTTCTACTTTTGCTTATTCAGACTTTCTAGGGCAGTGCAGTGGACTTGCCCATGATAAATGTTTGCTCAGCCCCTGTGGCAGTGGAGCCAGCACGTTTGGGAACCTCCGTATTTGTGTCCTTCCTTGTTAGGACAGACTGTGCGGGGTCTGAAGAATTCCTGCAAAGATACAAGTTCGGAAGTGTTATGAAGTGTTATGTGTGTTACAGAGCAGGTTGTTGGACAGTGGAGGAAGAATGGTGGCTTCTTGCAGTGTTAAATGAGAGATGGGTTCTTGCTTCTTTGCTTTGCTTTGGGAAAGGTGAGTTGTCAGTGGAGAAATTCACACAGGTGAGGCAAAACATTCCTGAGCAAGACGATTCTGCTCATGCCAGAGCTTGGTTCAGTCCCCTGCCAGCAGGGTGATGTTTCCCTCTCCTTTAAAGAGAGAGATGAGTTCCAGATGGTTGGAGGGACTGGCAAGAAACTAACACTGAGGCTGATCTTGAGAAAACAGACTGAAGTCAGCAGAGATGGAGGAGGGGGCAGGGTGGTCCAGATAAGGCTGATAACATGTGATATATCATCTTCGGAGCATTTCAAGGCAGGATAGTGAGATGAACCATTTGTTCCTGGATTGTGGTATCTTAGTGGGGAAAACACTTTTGCTGTGACTACCTTCTGTCTTCTGCACTTAAGGTAAAAACAACGCTCTAAGTATTCCTTTCCCTTGGGGTGTCCCATCTGTGTGTGTGCCTTCTACAAGGAGGCTGAGTCCCTATAAAACACTCACTGCAGGATTGCTCATGTTTTGATCAGTTTCTCGTGGGTTTTTTCCTTTTTTTCTTTTGCTGTTAAAAGATTTCACACTTGACAAATATACTAGTAATGGCGAAAACAATTAGGAAATCTCCCAGCCTTGTTTGCAGCACTGCTCTCGTTTCTCATACCCCTCTCTGCACAGACTATGTAACGTAGGACTATATGAGAGGTTTGTAGTGTACCGTTGTGCTCTTGGTTTTGCCTTTTTTTAATTTCATTTCAGCATTAGCTTTAGTTTTAGAATGTATGGACTGCTGACTGCAGCTTTGAAATGTGCTGCAAATTCTGTTGCATGTTACCCTGCATTTGCAGGTTAAAGAAGATCCGCATGAACTTGAGCTCCTTCTGGAGTTGATGAATTCTTTACCTTTGGCTGCATAGAGCTGATGGCTATTTCTGGTGTTGGAAATCTCTATTTAGATGGCAGAATGCCTGTATATTAGTTGATGTCTTTCCCAAAATGGAAACTGTATTTTTACCATTTTTGCTTGTTTTTGAAATCTGGCATAATTATTACTAAGAGTCTGGGAAAAAAGGAGACCAGTAGCACACTGGAACAGCTGTACTGCGTCACTTTGTCTGCACTGCTCCCTTGCTCTCCCTTGCACAGTTCATGTTTAAATTAGGAATGTGTGTGGCACCTTTCCTGGCTTTTATTTTTAGTGGTGGCTGGAAGGTGAGGGAGGCAGTGTACGCAGTTCTCAGGGTTAGTTTAATCCAATTGTGATGTGGATTTGCAGGTACTTAGTAGGTCTCAGCTGAGTGTGAGCCCCATTTCCAGTTACTCTCACGGAACAATGGCCCCGGCCACGTTTTCCACTTCCAAAATTCTAAACCCACGTGCTGTAAAAGCTGATGTGATTTAGATGTTCTTGTTATGCGGGTTTTTCTCCTGTTGAGGTCCCATTCTTAATGGGAAGAAGGTAGTTCATATATGTTTTATAGGCTCATAGATCTTGTGCCTTATATCTCTAATGATATGAGAAACAGCAGCAAAGACGGATAGAGGTCTCTGCTCTTGGGGTGTAACTGTGGGATTTTTGTGTCTCTTGTTTGTTTCATCTTTGAGCAAAGCAGTCTGTCAGAAAAATGCGATTGATCCTCATCAGGACTTTGTAAAACGTAAGTCATACATAAATGTGCATCCTAGAACCAAACCCTGACTCCAGCAGCCCCTGAGCTGGTGAGGTTCGGAGCTCCTGTCCCAGCTAGGGGGAAGTACAAGATTCAACTCGTAATGAGGTGGTAAGGGGAGTTAAAAACCTCCAACAGACAAATAAGCAAAGCCCCCCTTCTGCCAGGTGCTGTGGTCCTGTGATTTGGTGTGTGTAACAGTGCAGGCTTTCCCTGAGGACGCTGGCGCGGGGCTCCCGCGTGCCCTGCCCCGTGCAGTTCAGTCCATGCGATCCAGGCTGCGTTTTCTCTCTGCTCCGGGAGCGTGAGTAAAGCTTGCAAAGTGGACAGCGACTCTGTCCACCCAGTTAGTGCTAGTCCCAAACGGGCAGAGCATGGAGCCAGGGCTGCCATAGGGAAAGTGCTCCAAAGTCCGTGATGTGGGCAGAGCTGCTCTTCACTGCCCTGCAACTGCTGCTTCTCCCTTGAGGCTTTTGGCATGGCTACTCTTAGACTTGTCATGGAATTAAAGAAAACTGCCCCCAGGGTGTGGGGTGCCGCTCTCCTGCTGCCACTTTTCCTCTTACTTTGGGGTAAGTTTTTTTGTCTTCTCTGCCTGATTCTTTCCCAGTTTATATGTGGGGACTTTGGATCACAACTACAATCTGCTCTTGTGTTGCAAACGTAACAGTGCAAAATGTCACTCTCACAGTTGTTTTTGGAGCTTGAAAACTTCTTCTCTGGAAGATAAAAAGATAGTTCACACTAGATATATCTTTCCCTTTCTTCCTATGCACGTATGTATATGTGTTTATTCACAAGAGATAGGCATGTGTGTACTGTTGTGTAATTAAGTGCTCAACTATTACAGTAACTGTTTTCTCCAAGGAACCATTCTGAATTTCACAGCTGTGCCTATACAGAAGAAATGCAGAGACCTGTTTCCATTCTGTTCTGTGTAGGAAAGTCTCCAGGCAGTAGAGAGGTGTCTGCAGGGGGATATGCAAACCAATGTGTTCATATGTCAGATACTGCTGGCACAAAACGTGGAGGAAGGGGCACTAATGGAATATTCTCGCTAGAAATGTTGAAGAAAACAGATTGCTCCTGGAAGTGCAGGAAATGAAGAGGCACCAGCAGAGCTGTCATACTCAAGAAAATCTTTTTTTTTTTTCCCCCCCAACACTGAAAGCTTATAGTCAAGTATATACTAGAGTATACTAGTATGCAAATTCATACAAGTATCTTTTGGTCTCCAAAATTCATCCCTGTGTACAATTTCTTGTGCTCTCTAACAATTAGATATCTCTCTTCCCTCTGGAGTGGGTGTCTGGAGATCTGGGCCTAGACATCTGCTTTAGTCATCTATGGATTATAAGGTCATGTCAGGAACATGTCCAGCCTTTTACTGGAAGGTATGATTGGGATTGAACAAACCTCCTTATCCTTTCCTCATTATTGCTAGGCTGCTATATAAAAGTCCTGTTTGGTTCCGAGTCAACTTGGGCAGCATGAGAAGTGAAGATAAAGCATGGGGAACATGCATAAAAAGCATGTGAATTGCCTTTGCTCTGCTGGTGTCCTTTGGGGTATTCTCCCATCAGTGGTGATAATGTTTTGTCTTTGAGAGTTGGAAAAGTTTGCAACTTTGCTTTTCATTCCCCAACAGGTTTTTCCTTCCCCTCTGAAGCCTCTCTAAATTTACTTTGCTCTGATCTCCATGAATGTGGAAGTCACACGATGTTTTGCTTTTTGCCTGAATTTTTTTCTCCTCCTTGTACAGCTTCTTTGTCTGGTGCATTGGCTCCAAGTGCCTCGAATTCCTCTGGCCACAGGGAAGCAGCAGGATTGTCTTTTGTATCCTGTAACCATGGCTACTGGTCTGAAGTGTGAAGCAATTAGGTGGCTTTGTGTGGTGCGGAGGGAAGGCCCCTTGCGTGGCCAGGGCCCCAGCGCGCCGTGGGTGGCAGCGAAGGGCACCGGGCACCTGGGCTGTTGTACCAAGAGCTTCTTGCTCTTTGCTGAAGCCCTTTCCCGGAACAGCAATTTCCTGAGAACATCTTTTCATTGGAGAGCACAGGTGGATGACACGTCTTGGCGTAGCTAGCAAGGCTCAGGAGCAGCTATGAATTCTGTAGGCTTTCCACCTGCTCCTATTTTGCAGGAGGAGTTCTGCCAGAATTTGATCTCAAGTAAATGGTGGCATTTGTGTAGCACCTGTAGAATTAAGTCCTTAAGGAAATGTCATTTCTTACCGTTTGAGTTATGTGACTATTTTTTGATGTTTCTTGTTGGCTGAGTCTAAATGTTTTTGTCTCTGTGCTTCCAAGTTATTTGTGCAGAATTTGCTGAGAAATTTCTGATTATGCAGATGGCCTCTCTCAGGTCTAACTGTGGGGCAGTCTTGCAGCCTGATTTACAGTAACTCCACTTGTTTAAGATAAGCTCTAGTGTGATAATAGTACGTAGGACGCCAGTGTTAGTGCTGTCTGTACAGTGGGCAGAAGAGCTCCCAGCTCGGTGTGTGGCGTTTCCTGAAGTGCCTTCTGGAGAACAGGAGTATCTGCTCGTCCAGGCAGCCACGAGCGCTGCGGTTCACATGCCTTGCCTTGCAAAATGCTGCGGACGTCACTGTGCACAGAGCACGCGAAGAGGGACCCGCATCCTCGCAGTTTGTGGCTGCTCTAATGCAAGCTTTGGAGATAAGCTCTGACATGCAATTTAAATCTGACGCTTCTTTCAAAGCGTGGAGACAAAGAGACGCAGTCTTTTCAACTGTCTCACCATTGTCTTTGTTGATTGTCAGTATATTTAAATGAGAATTAGAAATTAAAGCTTATGAATCAGTACGGTTAACTGAATACACAGGAAACCCCCTGTTTCTGTGTTTGATCTGTGGAAATGGCTGAGAGATCAGAGAATGCGTAAACCGTGAAGGTCGCCTTGGAGGAGTGTTTATTAAGGGGAAATACTGGGCTGTCATAAGAATGAGGATCAAAGAGGCACTGTGGCAGGGTATGCAGTACTAACATAAAACATGGCTTTATAGCTCGTGTGTCTTTCTCCAGGTCCTAAAAGCAAGATAATAGGGGTTACATCTTCAAATGTGTGTAAAAACAATGAACAGATAATGAAAAAAAGTCTAAGCTGGCTATTTCTTCTGTGTTAAGAGAAAGTTTAATTCTCTGAAGTGGTATTTCTGATTAATGCTATTGATGTCCTTGGCTCTTTTAAAAATAACTCTTGAAAGATGCTGGAGGCGTTGCTGGGATCCCTGGCATATTGCTGGGCCCTCTATTCAGTGCTGCTGTGGAGGTGCCGCATACTGATTGCCAGCACTGCTTTGGGGTTATTTTGGGAGTTTTTTTTGTCATAGTGCCATGTCTTGGCCAACTTGTCAGATGTGAGAAGCTGATCACCTCGGGTGATAACAGTAACATTTAGATGCAGCAGTTGGCATCTCACTCAAGTTTTCCATTTCACTGAAGTTTCATTTCTCCCTTATATGTTACTTGCACAAAAGTACAGAAGCTTGGATAGTTGTCACGGAGAAATGGAGAGAAAGAATTGCTGTCGTTCTTTGTAATTTTTCTTTCAAAACTTGTTCCTGATATCTTACCCTTTTGCCAAGAGGTCTGTAAGCCTCTGATAAGGAAGTTGTCCAAGTTGCAAGAATCTCACTAGGCTGCAGGGTCTGGAGACTAGTTGAATACCCTTGCTCCTAATGGTGGCATCAACTACTCATGAGATAAGGAAATTTAAACAAAAGCTAATGGGAAGTGACTTGGTGTGTGGGAGGCTGTAGGAATAAAGGGCTTTACGGCTGCAGAGCCTCTCCTGATTGCGGGTGCAGTGGGTGATCTGCTGCAGACCATGGGCTCTGTGGTTTGGACTGGGCTTTGATGTCTTGGAAAGTCTCCATGCCTGCATCCCATTTGCTTATGTTGAATTGAAAACTCAACTGTTAACAAAATCCTCTTATCAAAAGACGACCATAACTGTTGTCCTAGACATGAATATAGGATATAGAATATTCTAGCCAGGTGAAAACCAGGGCCAGTTACCAGTGTTTCATGGGCTTGTCAGCAATCCTAAAGAGTTTTGGAGCCCTGTTTTCTGATGCTGGTGTAACTAAGAGCAGAGGGGTATAGTTTGTGTTGGAGATGGCCCTGACGCTCCTCGAGAAGCACGCTGAGGGGCTTTGCTGCAGAGGGGTGTGATGATTTTGTTCTGCCGTTGCTTCCCAACGCACACGCTCCCTTTTCGAGGGAGTTAGTGAGGGTGGGAGGAGAGGATGAGGAATGCGAAAGCCCTTTGCAGGCCTGCCCTGCCGCCCTTGCCGGTGCACGGCTCCTGGGAACGGGCCCGAGTGTGTCCCCTTCTGTTAATCCTTTGCACTGGCCAGGATAGGGACAGATCAGCAGAGGTCAGCAGGGATTTACTAATATAAGCACATGCCTTCCTGTTGCCATGGAAACATAACTCTTTCCATGCCTTTATTCAGCGTTTCCTTAGCAGTCGTGTCACTCGTGGTGCTTGGGGTGGAGGGGTTCCCTTTCTGCCCTCGGCATCCTGCTGCAGCAGGAGCTCTGACTGGCTGGGCTCGCCATCCTTCGCTGTGGAGGCACTTGACGGTTCCTGCAGCCCACCTGCGATCGCGGGTGCCTGGGCGCTGCTGCTGGGAGGCTGCGCTCACCCCTGGGCTGTAGCTGGACTTGTTCTGATTGTTGTAGCAAACAGGCCAGGTATCGTGTAATTGAAGGGACCCTTCTCTCCACAAGAAGTGCCCTTCAGGAAACATGGAGGTCATAGGGAGCGAGATTTGAAACAGGAACTCAACAGCAGCAGCTCATGCACAAAAGGTATTTACTGCATGCAGTATGGGTCATAACTTTAGAAATATGGATAGATGCTGTCTTTTCTGAAAATATATCATAAAAAAAATGGAGGAGGCTGTGTCCAAGTCTTGTGTAGAGCAATTTGTTAAATATAAATAGAAGTACTAAGCATGGAATGGGGCAGTTCTTCAGGGCCTGAAACTTGTTACTTGTCACACTGATATCAGTGTGAATTCAGAAGCAAACAAAATACCCCCTTTTCATTGACCTTCTCTCATATCGTTGGTCATGTCATATTTAGTTAGACAAAAAAGTTGAACGAATTGAAACGCAAAGTTAAAGTGACCTTTTTTTTTAAGCTCATGTTAAGCTTTTTGCCAGATGTGGAAATAACCTTCTGGCAGCCTCACTCTTCATCCCATTCCCCTCCTACCTGTGGCTATTAGCATTTGTCTGAGAGGTTGTACCCACTAGAGAGTGACAGGATGAAAATGTTCCTTGAGTTGACGAAGAGGTTACAGTGAGCATCTCCTGTGAGGCCAGCTATGTTCTCACCTTCAGGGTACCCATCACCTGGCACTTGCCGAAGGCTTTGGAAAAACAACCTCTTGAAAAGGGAAAAGCAAAAAATATAAGCAATCCCATCTCCCATGCAGGGAAGTAATAAAATGACCTACCCTCTCTGTCACCTGTGCAGTCTTAGCAACTCCCTGTTGCCACCTCTGATAAAACCTTTTCTTGCCTGTGGTGCTAACGGATCATCAGAAGGGAGTGGGGAACCTGTGAAAGAAGTTATTTCATTGCAAGTCATCTTGTGGGGGAAATTACTGTTTGCTTAAGTGGAGATTAACCTGTTTGCTTATTTCAAACCATTTCAAACCTCCTCCTGCTGCCCTGTCCTTATCACTCCCCCCGGCTCTCCTCACCCATGCAGTGCAGCCGCGTCCCGTCCCGATCCCAATCCCGGCTTCCTGATGCGGGACAGTACTGGCAGCCCCGGGCAGGGAGACAGAACCATTCCCAGAGCATCTCAGTTGCCAAATCTCTCATTTGTTTCTGATTTATTCTTGTGTGGGTAGAAAACTGACTGCTGCAACTGCTCTTAGATAAGTTTATTTAATAAAAGCATAAATCTCGTGCGTGTTCTCTAGTTCTCCTGGAAGTTACTGTAAGCAGTAGAACTTAATGTGTGTGGGACTTGTGTCTAACCAGTGCAGCATTTTCTCTTGAACACATATATATGTATTCAGAACAGTCAAATAGATAATCAGATATGCTGCATTTCCTCATAACTTCTGAAAGGATGAAGGGAAAAATGACTCTCTCTCTCTCTCTATATATATACACACTTTTTTTTTTCACTGCCCTGGAAGATTCTGTAGGAACTGTTGAACTAAGGAAATTACAATATCACCAGCAACAAAAGAATTGCTTTTGAGAAATAGAAGTGAAGAGATTTTTAACCACAACTTCTTAATTCCATTAGCAAACAAAGGCTTTGTGGAAGAAAGACTGTTAAGGACTACAATGTCCTCACTGTAATCCAGTATAGGAGTTTGAGATGTTTGCATAAAACCCCCAAAGATTTTCCAATGAATTCTGCTGTAGCTTTCCTAATGTTTGAGTAAAAGATATCTATTAAACCAATTATTAAAACACAACCTCGTGGTAGAGCTCATCATAGCTCTCTGTTTGCCTTAAAGTGATACAGAAGGTCATAAACCCCATCTTTTAGGGAAATCCTTTGTCAGCTATCTTTAAAGTGTAAAACCAGCCCTGCCCTGACAGAGCTCAGTGAATGCTTTATATCTGGCTCTATTACTATTAGCCTTTGAAGTTCCCCCTATCCACCCCTAAATGCCTGGAACGTATTCTTCAAAGAAGCTGCAGTGCTCTCCAGTTTCATTTCAGAGTTGGGTTGCAGGCCTGCCCGGCTGCAGGGTATTTTTTTTTTTTTTTTTTTTTTTTTTACCTTTTCACTTACTGAGCGTCACAGATTAGTATTCCTCGTGTGAAACATAGAGGAAAAATTCATGATATTGTTGTTAATCCAACAGCAATTTCCTTTGTCAAAATTGATAAACAGATTCTGTCATTCAGTGACTTTTGACCTAATCTTTGCCAGTCTCATAAACTAATATAGTTTCAATGACATGTTTTCATAGCTGATACCTCTATTTCTAAGTAGCTGCTGTCTACTTATAGACTGTCTATTATAACAGGAACAGAAACCTGTGCGTGTAGCCGTTGAGATGCCCCTAAGCTGCGAATGCTCGTGCTGCTCCGTGGCAGTGGAAACGCGAGTTTCGTGGGGATGGAGTTTGCTGCAGGTCAGAGCAGGCGTGTTGCACACGCAGGGCCCTGGGTGTCCTTTTTATCACAGATTGAGCTCCTGGTCTCCGGAAGGCGCAGGCTGAGCCTGGTTACTCATTAAGCGTACAAAGGCTCCTATCTCCCACCTCCTAAAGCTCTTTTGCAAAGTAGTTTCCTGGGCTCCCCACGCTAATTGCTAAAGAGATTCCAGGCAGATTCCGTCATCCTTGTTTTCTGCCTGACTGGGAATGTGAGAATAAAAGGGTTGATGGCAGAATAATGGGATCGCTGGACAGTGCAATGCACAGCAGCTCACCCCGGCATCACGTGAGGGAGGGGAGGGCGATGGAGATGATGCTGGCAAGAGAAAGGTCTGTAAATGCCTGAACCCCCTCTGTCCCCATCAATACTGCCCCTTAAAAGGAGACTCGGGAAGCAGGCAGTGTGTTGGTGGGAGGCAGTGGAGGGAGGTCAGGGCAGGGGCAGGCTTTTGTAAACCAGGCCCCTACAAACCCCCTTTAGGCCCTCAGGCCGGATGCCTCCACCTTCCCCTACAAAGAGGCCGAGGAGCCCACGGGGCAGGGAGCTGATAGAAAACCAGTGACACAGACTAACTGGTGGGGTCTAGAAGATGCACTGGAGCAAGGCAAAGGTGCCCAAAGCTGGGCCGGATAATGCCGGCATGGATGGGAGAGCGTGGAAGGGCAGCTGGCCGTGCTGCCGGGTGCGCGCCCTGCACAGCCCCGCGGGGCGCCGGGAGGGCCCTGCCAGCCCCAACGCCTGCGCGGGGCCCGGGGCAGCCCCAAGGCAGCGCCAGGGCGAAGGGCTGACTGCACAGGGGCATCTGAAGGGAAGGTTGAGTGCTAGTGAATCTTCCACATGCAGTGTAAAGCCAAGGCAGGATCATCTCCTCAGCAATAGTGGCTGTTTTCTTGATACGGTTTGCCATTTCTTGACCTTTATCTCTGCTTTGTGGCTGTTTGTTTGTTTGTTTGTTTGCACGGATGTTTCCAAAGCATCTGTAAATCTTTGCACTTATCTACCTTTGGTTATCTACAAGTTTAAATATTTCCTAGCACTCATGGATGGATCAGAGCACTTATGCACTGGGAAAGAGCAGAGAAAAAAAAAATCTGGCATCAGAAAATTGCAGTGGGTTGGAAGGGTTGTCCGTTGCCTTTAGGAGGGCACATTGCATTGCCCTTTGCTATTTACTGTTTTTATTTTTCTTTTTCAAAGTGTGTAATTTTGTCACTGAATGCAGAGTATATATCCTTCTAATATCAGGGCAAATATCTCCCATTCCCTAGGCTATTCTCTCCTTGAATAGTCAGAGTGTTTCGCAAAATAAATTTGGTGGAAAAGAACTGGGGGTTTCCCATGTCCTTCCACGTGACAAACTTTTGGTTCCCTGCTGTCCTTCCAGGTAGTGGCTAGAGCAGCCATAGGTCTGGCATCCAGGTGGGTGACCTCTGAAACGTACCTCGCGCTCAGCAGAGCGGCTCCCTTCCTGGGGCTGCCAGCCCGGACTAACAGAAGGTCTCTCTTCTCAACAGGCCCCGCATGCTCTGGGAACGACAGCGGCTGTTCTTCCTCGCCGTGTGAAAATGGAGGCAGCTGCATGGATTTGGCAGGGGGGTACCAGTGCGCCTGCCCCACGGAGCCGCTCGCCTACACGGGGACGAACTGTGAGCTGCTGTACGACGCGTGCACTAGCCACCCGTGCCCGCCACACAGGATGTGCCGCGGGACTCTGGGACTCCTGGAATATGAGTGCGTCTGTAGGCCTGGCTTCGCAGGTACTGATTGTAACGTTGATGTTAATGAGTGTGAGAGCAACCCTTGTAAAGACCCTCGTTTTGAATGTGTAGCTAGTGTAAATGGATACACCTGTAAATGTCAAACAGGACTGAATGGAGAAGGCTGCCAGACAGAAAGCTCTGTATGCTCTAGCCGCCCCTGCCTAAATAACGGGACGTGTGTCGAGGGTCCTGGCGACTATTCCTGCATCTGCCAGCCTGGCTTCAGCGGGGCCCTCTGCAGAGACAACATTGATGAGTGCGCGTCCAGCCCGTGCCAGAACGGAGCCATCTGCCGAGACAGGGTGAATGAGTATAGCTGTTTCTGTGTGCCGGGGTTCCAAGGATACAACTGTGAAATAGACATCAACGAGTGCGCATCCCGGCCCTGTAAAAACAATGGCACCTGCCTGAATGAGATGGATCACTATTTGTGCCAGTGCGTCCCCGGCTACACAGGTACCTTTCATGCTCGTGTACTAGCCGGGTGGTTGGGTTGCATCTCACTATTCCTGTAGCTCCACAGTGCGCCTGCTGCTGACACGTGTTCTGAAGGTGTTAGTGTCTGGCCTGGGAAGCTGTTGCGTTACAGCCCTGAGACTTCAATCTGTTGCATAGCCCAGATTTCTGGAGTGTTCAGCACCATGTGGATAAAGGCATAGTGCTTGCTGTTGACTTCCAGGCAGTAGATGAGCTTTGATTTCCATGTTGAGGAAAACAGATCCAAAAGTGTAAGTGGGAACTGTGTGAGACTTGGAGTTCTGGATAAAATGTAGTTGGGATTAGTCTTTAGACTGAATTTAAGGGGGGTGTACAAGAAAAGAGATTTAACATCAGAAAGATGGTGTTTGTTTAGCAATATGACAAATCTCTATGTAGCTTGTAGTCCTTTATCCTGTCCTGCAGTATTTCTTAGAGAAAATAGTCTTTTTGGAATAAAGTAGCTTTTAGTTGGAGGTTTCTTTTCCAACACCTTCAGGTCCGGAGAATTCTGTTGTTGCATGTGAAGCAAGGGTCTGGCTCTTGTGCACGTGTGCTAACGGTGAGTCGGAGTTGTCTGCGAGGGAGGCGGCAGGAGGCTCTCGCTGCCTCTTATCAGAGCGGAATGCCGTTGTGCGGCGCTGCGCTCTGCCTGGTACCACTTAGCACATGAACTTTCTCAGCCTTCCTCCTTGTCACAGACTGAAGTGTTTCAAGAGTTAGGTTGCTGTGAAGGAATGCTGCTGATTAGCATTGGAATGGAGAGAAGTTACAACATCAGGAATGCAGTTACTGATGCTGAATCACTCCCTCTCTGATAAAAAAAAAAACAACAGATGAGGAAGAAAACCACAGACTTTTTTCATAGACCTTAAAATAACTACTGATTTTGATTATCAAACATAATGCTGCCTATACAGATCAGTGTTTTTTCTTTCTTTCTGCTGAACAATCAGTTCAGGATTGTGGAATTACCCTGCCGGAAAGGGGATAAAATGGACTAGGCACCTGGAGGAGCTTGGAGTATTCCAAGTTATTTTGATGTCAAATACAAGGCTTTGCTTTGTGATCTGGTGCTTCATCCAGGTCTGCGAGGCTCTAGCACCATCAGTTAGCAGGGGTGGGCTGTTTCCTGGGCTTGCAGCAGGAATTTGGGTGAAGGAAGTTTTGTGTGGGCATTGAGGAGTTTGAACCGGCAGATTAGGGGGCCCGCATGCATTCCTCCAGGATTAGGATGGCCGTGCCCACTACGTGGTGAGCCTTTGCCAGGAAGGGGGATTAGATGGATTGGCAGATGCCACTGCAGTGACTAATGTTTGGAGGTGATGTCAGGCCATGGGCAACTCAAAGAGATGGAGGATACTGGGATAGTTGCATAGGAGTTCTTATTCTGTCAGAGAAAGTTGTTACTTTGGAGCAAAATGCAGGACTTTCTGTTATTCTTGACGAGTAGTATTGGAGCTATTGCCTAACCTTTGATAACACTTCATAATATAATGCTTACTAATACGTAGTATCACAGTAATTACAATTTTGCACCCAGTTAATGCTTTTTTCCTAGGGATCTCAAAGCCAAGTTACAAATACCACTTGAACAATTGGAACAATATTTTGGAGAAGGTAGAGATCACTTTGCATAGCCATAATGCAGCTGCTTACGATGCAGAGCGCTGTATCTGATTCGTTTGTGAAGGGCTGATGTTGTGTTGGCTACTTCAACAAACCTGAATGAAAGAAGCTAAAGCTTCATAAGTCAAGTGAACTGTTTACTTTTGTTATAAGGCTAAAATCTAAAAGTCTACTCAATCTAACCAAAATAATTTTGTGGTTACTTTGTAAACATTGTATATCATCCATTAATCTCTCATACTCTTACGGCAACATTTATAAAAGATGGCTATGTCAGCCAGTTAGGTTGTTAACGTGGCTTTTGTGATTCCAGCTCAGCATTCCAGGCAGCACACTTGCACTTCGTTGAATCTGTAACAGAGCTATTTCTTTCTTTTGTAACCAAGGTGTAAACTGTGATGCTGAAATAGATGAATGTGAGTCAGAGCCTTGCCAGAATGGGGCCTTGTGCAGTGATCATGTTGGGTTCTACAGCTGCGCCTGTGCAGCAGGTTACCAAGGAGTGCAGTGCGAGGAGGACATCGATGAATGTGCGAGCCAGCCCTGCGAGCACAACGGGACGTGTCGTGACCTTATTAACGGGTGAGAGATCTGTGGCGTTTCGACCGTTAGATACCCGGAAGGGTCTACAGTTGTGCTTTCTGTAACCTGTCAGAATTAGGGTAAAAATCCACGAGATGAATTGGATTTAGTGTATTCTGCACCCCTGTGGTCCCCCTGTCGATAATTCAGAGAAGGATTTGCAGCAGTACATACACCCCTTCCACTAGCAGAGTTCTTTGGACGCTCAAGGAGGGTAGGAAGATTGCTTGTATTGCTTCCAGCTGGCACATTAGGTACAAGGTAGAGAATTATCAGCAAAAGTAACTACCTGTCTAGGCTGGGAACATACCTATCTGTCTGAATTTACCTTATAATAGGTAAGGGGTGAGTTCAGAGTCTCTGCTGGGACTGGTCTGCCCTGCCACTAGTGTGCCCTCTTGGAGCACATGGAACTGTCTTTCCCTGGCCCCCACAAGTCGGTGCGAGGACTGACAGCTTAGCTCTGTTTGCTCTGTGCTTATCAAATTAAGAGCTTCTTCATTGCTTTGCTGCCCCTCAGCTACCGTTGTGACTGCAGTGACACAGGCTTTGAAGGGGACCACTGTGAGGTGGATATTCTGGAGTGTGCCTCTGGACCCTGTCTGAACAGTGCCACGTGTGTGGAGGGGATCAAGAACTACAGCTGTGCCTGCTGGCCAGGTAGGTTAGAGAACTGTTTCGCTCTGCTGTTGTCTGAGCACATTGTAGTGGGAAGCATGTGCTAAATCACCCCACTGAGGAGTGATGAGTCCGTGATAATGCTGCATGGTCCAGTGTGGTTTTCTTTAGTCCAAGCAGTAAGGCTGCCACTGCTCCCCTTTAGAGGCTGTCCCAGGAGCCAACTGACCTTGTCGATGGGAACTGTATCCTGATTCTCATCTGTAAAATCTCCCTTCTCCTCTCTGCCTTTTTCCGTCATGCTCTTTTCCATCATGTGTTAATGCTTTTCTGGAAATCAGCTGTCTGGCACCTGCCTTTGCCACACTGAAATAAACAGGACCCTGGGATTTCCTGCTAGCTAAACCACAATGTTTCTGGCTCTTATTTTCACCTTTAAAGCAGCTGCAATGTTTGGGTGCCCAGTGTCAGTGAGGTTGTGTATGACGTTCCCACTGCTGCTCCACGGCAGGTTACGCGGGGCAGCGCTGTGAGGAGGACGTGGACGAGTGTGCTGCAGGGCCCTGTCACAACGGAGGGCTCTGCTTTGAGCGCTCCAACCAAGCCTATTACGGAGCACGGCCTGACTTCCCCAGTGAGTTCAGCTACAGCCAAGCAGCTGGTTTCCTCTGCTGGTGCCAGCCAGGCTTTGCAGGTGAGTTACACATTAAATGTCCCATCTGTCTGCACCTGATGAAGACTGTGCAGTTGGAGGTTGCTATCTGTGCATAAAAAAACACTTAGTGGCTGGTACTTGGAGGGGGCACAGCCTGAGGCATCAGGAGCGAGCACATGTTCATGTCCTGTGCTTGTGTGAGCAGGCAGCTGTCTGAGTGTTGTTCTCTGCCAGCAAGCCTCCCTTAACACCCCCTTTCACTAGCTGAGGCAACAGCCTCTGCCTTTTCCAAGTGCTCTGAATACCCTATGGCTATGAAAATGCCAGGGTGGATTCTCTTTGTCAGTCTGTCATGCATGTGGCAGAATTCATTCCTACAAGATAACTGAAACACTATTCATCAGAGGCAGCTAATGCCCTGGAGTCCCACATAACTGTCCTAGGTGTTCCCTTGGTGAGACTATTCTCATGACAGTAGCTGTATAATCAGAGTGAGTAGGAGGAGAGGGGGATCTTGATATCTTGCTCGTGGAGTTAGAAGCTCTGTGAATGTTGCACTGAAATATTGCCTTTCCTCTCATTTGTCAAATATTTATACAAGCATTGATTTAACAACTGGGAGAGGCTCCCTAGAAGGAGGGGTTAATACTTCTTTCCTTTCTGAGAGAAATGAGAATTTGGTCCACCTTTGCACAACTGGAATGACTAACAGGTTCTGATCCTGCCACTGCTTCCTGCCATGACACTGGAAAATTGTTTGGCTTATTTTCTTTTGCCTTACTTTTTTCAATCCTTGTATCTATATATCAGAGTGTCTGGAGAGATGAGTAATAGTTCACATAATCCTTTTGCATGCTTAAATGACAGATAAGAACAAGAAATTATGAATGCAATTATCATTCACATTCTCTCATCCCCTAAAGCATGTATGCCCTCAAGATGACTATTTGTATTTTCACTTTAAAAGGGGAGACTTGCTCTACTAACATTGATGAATGTGAATCCCAGCCGTGTCAGAATGGAGGGCACTGTGTGGACCTTATTAATGGCTTCCTTTGCCATTGCCCACCTGGATATTCAGGTAATGTTGCTGAAAGGGGTGGCTTGGGTGAGCTCAGTCTGGGTAACTGGTGAGGGCCTGGCTTGTTGCTTGGCTGCACGACTGGATTCCAGCACTGGCTGCCACGGCAGCTGAACAGAACCAAGATGGACTGGAGTTCAGGTGCTGCAGAGGGAGTTCTGCTCAGGACTCAGGTGGCTTGGAGGAGCTGGGTGGTTTTGCTGAGGTACATGATAGGCTACGAAGTAGGTTGTGACACATGTTGAAGAGCCTAAGACCAGACTAGGCAGGGCACCTGTATCCTGGAGTGAAAGTTCATTGGGAAAACCATGTATGTTTTATACGTGTTATGAAGGTGAACAAAAGTGGCCTTCAAATAAAAACATATACATGCAGAAAAAAAGGGTGCTTAACATTCTGGCTGTCACCAGTTTACTGAGTGTAGCAGATTGGATTCCCAGCACATAAGACATCTGTAAAACATCTCTATTCCCTAACACCCCTGGATGATAAGAGCCAGGGGTTTTTGGTTGAAGGCAGTAATCTGCTATGGTAAGAGGTCAAAAGGTCCCTGTGATGTGAGCAGATGAAGCCTTCTCTGTTTACAAGGACCTGGGCGTCTGGATTCTTCCAGAATGCCCTGCCTGACCCTGGCAGCTTTGGGTTTCCTGGCTGTGAAACAGTGACATAGGGAGTGTTGCCCAGCAGCTCCACTGGAAGGTGGAGCAGCTTCACTGCTGTTTGCGCCGAAGGTGGCCGTGGCTGCTGCCTCCTCAGTGTTCCACAGTGTAAGTGCGGGGAAGAAAAGGTGTCATGGGTGTCTTCCTGCATCAGAAGATGGGGTGAACACAAGGCTGTGTATTGCATCTTCACCATGTTGGTGCAAACTAGCTATTGCAATAGATAGGTCCTAGCTAGCAGAGCTAACTTTTTTTTCTTGTCTTTACTGTCTGATTTTTTTTATTATACATGCCTAATGTTTGTTCACAAACATATGATGATTTCTTTTGTTATTTCCATGTTTATTAGCTCAGCACGAAAACTGAGAGGAATGTCTTGTAACAAATAAACTTTGCACCACGATGTGCAGCTCTTCGCTGCCTGGCAGAGGCTGCTTCGGTGCTGGCTTGAGAGAGCCCTTTTTTGGAGCTGCAGCCTCTGGCACAGATTTTCCCCTCTTTCTATGTTTGACTGATGCTAAAGCTCATCTCCGTTTAAAGTGTTTGTACTCTGTCTTCTGTGTCTTTTAACTGTGTGCATACTCTTTTTTTCCATTACTTTGACCCCAAAAAATAGTTGATAAGAAAGGTGGTCCCCAGCACGGACCTGTATGGACTTAGTTTTGAAGCAGGTGTGGCCTTTCCGCAGTGTTGCTGCCATCTCGTGGGAAAAAGAAAAACTTGAAGCCAGGAGACCACCTTGTCCTTTGACTTCTTGGAACTGGAGGTAGTGGCTTTCCTTGGAGCGTTGTAGGGTGGGATTGAAGGGAAAATTTTCCATTTGCCTTCTGTGGCAGCACTGATGGAGTTGTTCTGGCCTAAACCTGCAGCCCTTTCCTGGGAAGACCCAGGACAGAGCTGTTGTCACTCCCAGAATCTCAGCCCAGCTTCTGCTTAGCACATTCTAGCACTCGGGTGAATTCCTTGAGGGCTTCGAGGAAAATCTAGTTTGCTCTCTACCTGATTTAGACTAGGTCAAGAAAGCCTTGCTTTTGTAGGTGAGATTTTTAGCGCCAGCTTTTCTCTAAGCTCTGCTTTGGCACAGCTTCAGTAGTTAGAGTGCTGTAGTCCAGAGAGGAGATGTCCAGATGAGACAACTTGAAGCTTATCCTGCATGTCAGAATTCCCCCGCACCCGTGTGCCCATTGCGCTTTTCCTTCCCGGTGCCCCAGCATCCCTGGCAGAGCACAGCTCTCCTTTGCGGTACCAAACTGCAGCCCTCTCTAATCCTCTCTAAGTCTTAGTTTGCTCCTGGGCAGCAAAGCTGACATCCAGCACAGGATGGTGGGCAAAGGAGAGCTGCAGTTCATTCCTGCCTTCAGTTTGGGGTTCATTAGTACTTGAAGGGGATTAGAGGCAGGTTGCTCTTCTGGATATTGCTTTTGGTAAAGGACTTTGTCTCAGCCAAGGTAGTTCTGACACGGTAACGCGGGGAGCCGTCTCTGAGATCAGTGAGGGCATGTGGAGGAGTGAAGCTGACAGGGAAATAATAGCAATTAATCTCTCCTCCTTTGTCAATTAATCCCAGTATAGTCATGCTGGGTAAACAGCTTATTACTTCATATTAGGATCACAGAGCAAGTTTGTGAAGCTTCCCATGATGTTTCTGTTCAAAACACATTTCTGTGGCAACTTAGATCTGCCATGAACTTAGACTTAAGCTGCCTCCGCTGATTAAAGTGAACTTGCTACTCTGAAGAATGCTTTCTTGGGGCGGCAGGAGGCTGCGCTCTGCTTCTTTCCTTCATCTCAGGAATTTGGGGAGTGTTGGGATAACAGTATGAGTCAGGTCAGGAGAAAATCTTTCCTTGCAAATTAACTACCTCAGTCCTGTCTCAGTGTTGCAGGGAGATGAAATGAGACTTCTCCTGAAATGCAGTTGTCCCCAGAATGATGTGCCTCATTCCCGAGAGCGCTCCTAGGAGGCCCTGGAAAAGCTGTGCCGTGTGCCAGCCTGTGCCCAAGCAGAGACCTTGCACCCTGCGAGGGTGTCACAAGTGTGAAGCGGATCATCGTGCGGCTGCTACGTAACAGAGAAGGAGAAGGAATCGTGGGTGGTGGTCTTGGAAATGGCGATGGCTGGGGCTCATAGAAAAAGCTTATTAAGGAAAGCTAGGCTTTCAGAAAAACATAAGAACAAAATGAATAACTTATTCATAGAAATAGTTTTGTTCATCATGTTTGTACTAGGCAATGACTTAGGCTAGGAAGTCAAAAAAAGACTTCTACCTCCATCTGGAATGGAAAGTGACTCCTAACCTAGAGGAACGTCATTACTGATGTGCAGTTTGACTGGTTCTTTCCTTAAAGACCTCTAAATGAGTGCCAGCCAAACTCAAATAGGCTTGAATTTCTTGATTATGGGTTAAGCATAAAATCCCATGAAATAAGGAGGAGATACTTCTTCCTTTTGAACTTCATTGGGTAGAGTTATTTGTTTGTTTGCTTTGTGCAGATGTTTCGAAATTTGAGGTTTGTTTTAGAGATGGGCCGCCACAGAAGAGGCAGCTAAACAGTTAATATAGTAACAAGATTAGAGGACTCTTAGCCCTTGGACAAAATCCCTTGTAGTAAATACAGCTGAAGGGGAGGGAGAAAATACTTCATGAGACACCCCCCCTCTTTCTTCTGTGAGGTGAGTGACTTCTGTGTACGGACTGTAGACAGCAGCACTAGGGCTTGATTCTCAGATCCTCAAGAAAAATGTGTAAGCCATTTTTAGAAGAGTTTAATAGGTTTTGTCTTAAGAAAGACATATGAGAGCTCCCTTGTTAGCCCTATAGTTAATCAGACTGTTTAATGGTCAGAAACTCTGATAAATTAAAATTTACTTCTTTACTGATGAAAATTGGTGACAGCCAGCTTCATGTCCTCCTGAGAATCAGGCCAGGCAAGTGCCAAGGCAGACAGTATCTCCTGTGCAGAGGTGTGGCAAGACTGATGTCTTTGAAGGGCATCTTACCAAGGGGTGACTTCAGTTGCTAATTTCTGTCTGAGAAAAATATATGAAATTTGGACACTTCTATCCAAACTTCAGTTTTCTGACGTTTTTCTGGTAAGGACCCTCTGAGATATCTTGTATTCTTTATCTTCTGAAGTTTTGCAAATGATTAGGAATTCTGAGAAGTTTTGATGGTAAATGAATGCTCTCCATATACCTCCCACTTAAAATCTCTCTGAAACTGTCTGGTATGTTTGGATTGAGTGAAGCAAGTTAACTAGCTGCAAGAGTTGCTGGAATGCTTTCTTTAATATGTTAAAGTGATGCAGCTCATGCAGATTCTCGCCTCTGCCTTGTGGGAGTTCTTGTTTGCTTGGACCTGACACTAATGCTGTCACAGGCTGGAGGCTCAGAGAAAAGCTCCCAGATGTAAATAACAGAATTTATCATCTGTATTTGCAGAAATCAGAACCGTCTCCAGTACAATATGAATGTAGCTGTGTTTTCTTCCAAAACCAGATTCACAGCAAAATAGAAATCCCATTTTGGCCCCACTGCCCGTTGCTGTAATTGTGGTGCCCGGCAGAGTGGCCGGGAGGTGGCCAGGGCAGGAGATTGGCCCTTGACTTTCCGCCGCCGGAGCTAATGCTGCGGATGCGCAGGGCTTTGCTGTCGTGCCCGGGTGCAGTAGCGGCGAAGGCGCATTCCTCGTGTCAGCACTGACAGGAGCCAGCTGGGGAGGTTTAGAGCAGGGCTGGATTAGATCTCTCTGCAGCGCAGGTCTCTTTTATATTGGCTGGTTTCATCTCCAATCCCTTTTTGCCTGCCTGGCATCAGGGAGCGCTCGCGCGTATTCCGCTCTTTCAGTCCAGCCCTTGGGCTCTTCCCCCCCATTCTCCCCCGTTTTTTTTCTATTACTGTCACCAATGTCCACAAGGAGTCGGCCATGAAATCTGTGCTGATTGGCGTGATCCTGAATGGAATTTTTCTGCTAGCAGGTAACAAGATCTATAGAGTAATTGCAGTGTGTCCTGGCTGTTTGCGTGCCTGCACAGGGCAGGGAGCGATTAGTGGTAGCTGGAGGCATGAGGAGAAGAGCAAGAATTCAGTAGAAAGGAAGAATGTTTTTATTTTGAGGAGACCTGAAGTTTTGTTTTGGAAACCTTAGGGCCCAGGAATTTCCTTGTTGCTGCACCGTGAACGCTGGGCAATCAGCATGTCCCACATGCCTCTTTGCTGCAGTTCTGGTGTGTTTTGGGGTGTTTCTCCGAGGCATACGTCCTTGTTTCACGCTCAGGTGTACTTTGTAAACACGCTGGTGTCTTGTGTTAGTTCTACAAAGCATTAGTTTTGCTTTTTACAGAGTGTTTTGGCATTTTCCCCTTTTTCTTTAGCGATTTAAAACTGCTTTACTGTAAAGTAGCCTTTGCTTTAGCAGGGAGGACGAACCCCTCGCCAGCGCTTCCCCCTCCGTGCCCGTCTCCCTGAGCGCGGTGGGAGAGAGGTCAGAGCGGGTGTTGCCATGGAAATGGCAGGAATGGTGCAAATATAATTGTGTCGGTGCGTTTGTTGCTGCTAATTCTCTCTGTCTTTCTCCCTCTCCCCCGTGGCCCCCTCCCCTCTTTCGCCTTGGCCCTAACAATAGGAACCTCATTAGGATGCAGCAGGGAAGGCTGCCAGGAATGCGGGGCTGGGGGAGCGGGGAGCTCGGCCGGCACCCCGCTGCCCTCCCAGCCTCGGGAATTAATGGCAAGGGCCCAGCGACTGCCTCGTCCCCAGAGCTCTTCTGCAGTGCTAAATGATAATCTCGTTCTTTGTGTTGTTTTCTTCTTCTGTGTGTTTGTTTGACATGCATATCTGGTGCATTGTATGATTCCTGTACTATGCATAATGAATCTTTGCTCGTTAATAGCAGCAAATTATTACTTTCAGAGAATGGTAGAGTATATGAATTTTAATAACACTTGCATCTATGAAATAAGACTGTTCTCGTCACACTGATAACGCTTTAGAAATCCTTCTGGGAATAGGTGTGTATGGAAAGGCTCCAGGGTTCACCCTGGAGGCTGTTCAAGCTTAGCCAGATCTTGAGTGTCTGTTTCTGACCCAGCTCCTGTGGTTTGGGGACTGTTAGCTTGAACACTGCCAAATTAACCAGAATATTTGAAAATAATTGTGTGCAGATAGCAGCATTTTAAATAGCACTCGTCTGGTTTGCAGATAACAATTTCTACTGTTTTTAACAAAGAACAGAAACTCATTAAATGTTTTGAAGCAACCTAATGATACAGTGAATTAGATTGGTGACATAGCTCTTACTGTTGATAGTCCAAATATAAAGATTTGAGCTAAAAGATATAGTGGGAGCAGAGAAGACTTGCAGAGTAAATTCTTAGGTAATACAGAGTCTGCTCCTTTTTTTTAATTCCTGAGAAGGAATGCCTAAGCTTCTCAGAGGGAAATGAAGCACTTCAGATGTCTAATACCTGCTTTCCAGTGGGTTTGCAAAGACACAACTGTCCATGTTTTGGGGAAGATTGCAACAGTGGAAACAATCCAGGAAATGATCTGCACTTCTTCCTACGGTAATGGCCTAAAGCAAAAATCTTGTTATTCTGGAACGGGGAAAAGCTCCTTCGTTTCACTGGCATCCCCTTTGTCATTTATACTCTGTCATTTTCTGTCAAAACCCTAAGTTACAGACCTTGCTGCTAAGCTGAAATTAGCATCTAGGGAGCAATATGCAACAGAAATTTCATTTCTCTGTCTTATTTTGGTGTAACTGAAGAATTTGAAAACTGGAGATTTTCAGATGAAAATGACCAAAATCCCTGGTGGCAGCGGAGCAGGTGAAGGCGGCACAGCTGGTTGATGGAGGGGATGGTGTGATCAGCACAGGGTACATAAGGGATGTGAGGAGTTCGTGCATGGTGTTGCTCATGAGCCGGAGGTGACACTGGCTTCCAGGAAGATTTGATGTCAACCAAATTTTTGGAGCTCTAGCACCATCTCCTCTGCTATTGGTATATTTTCAGAGGTGCTCCAAACTCGACTCTGATGTTGTGCTGGCTTCTAGGAGGGTGAAATACTTTAGACATTATTGTAGAGGCTTTTCCTTGTCCTGCCTCGGCCCTGTGCAGGCTCCTGCTTGCTGGCAGAAGCAGTGACAGTGATGAAGATGGTGCTGGTGTTCCTGGAGGAAGAGCTGTCCCCCTTCCTTCCTCCTGCTGAGCGTCTCCCTTTCCTCCCTGTGAGCCGTGAGGTGAGACAGCAGCGTGTAGAGATCTGAAGTGTCAGCTTATTCTTTTCACCCTTTCGAAACAGTAATCTAGAAATCGAGCCAGCTGTGTCCCAGGGGAAAGCTTGGTGTTTAATTAGCCACCAGCTTGGGGTTGTGCACTCACCGTAGGGACTAATTTGCCACCTGGAAAGGAGCGCCCCCCCGCCGGAGGCAGCTGGGGGCCGGGAAGCGGCGGAGCAGGTGCCGGCGCTGCTCTGCGCCGGGCGGGATGTGCGCTGGGAACGGGGCCGCGCGGCTCCCGGCCTCCGCAGCGCTGCTCTGCGCGACCGCCCAGGCACACTCACCGCGAGGCCCTGTCCCTGTCTGCTCCTCGCTGCCCTGCTCCTGTCAGCAGCCGTTCAGCGGAGCAGGCAGCAGGTGATCTGTGCGCTTTCCTGGCACCCCCTATCTCCAGTGGGCACCATCTAAAGGATTTGGGGCAATAATGAACCGAACTGTATTCCCAAAGCCGTTCAACAGCCTCCCTCCTCGCCCGTGACGCCAGCTTGGTTCTGTCAGTGTTGAGAGCTTGCCAATCAGAAAACCTGCCTTTTTTTTCTTAGTAAGTCCTCCCCTCTTCTCCCAGACTGGAATTCCAGCCGTCTGGAGAGGCTTCTTGCTTTTTCCTTTACTGCCTCTGTTGTCACAGCAGGTGAGATCAGAGCCCAGAGCTGCATGCTGAGCAAGCCCTGCACGGTCACTGGAAAAGGATGGTGCTGAGGTTGTTCTAGCAGCCCTGGCTCTGATGGACACATCAGCCAAGATCTTCCAGGAAGAGGCTATTGGCTGAATTCACTGCTTTTCCACAGACACTACAAGCCTCTGGTTTAAGTGTGCAGAGCTATAGCTGCCTCCCGGAGGGATCTGAGATGCTATCTACAGGCCCCAGTGCTTCTCAGAGCAGCATGCACAATATGTCCCTGTACTGACATAGGAGGATGTTTGGGGTCTGGGAGCTGGTATTGGGGCCCCCCTATCTGTGGAGCAGCCTGCGGTGACAGCAGCACTTGCTCTGCAGAGAGAGAAGCAGCTTGCGAGGCCGCGGGCTGCGCGGTGCCCGCCGGGCTGGGGGCTTTGCTGCCACCCGAGGGGGCCCTTCTGCAGCACACGTTCAAGAAACCTCCTATCTTGGCTAAGTTTCTTACCACACTTCATCAAGTCCTGCTCCAGGGCTCATAATGCAGCATCTCCCCTCAACTCTTCCCCTCAGGCAACTCTCTAATCTCTTTGACATGCTCATTCTGTTTAGTGGCCTTTCTTTACAAATGTCTTTTGTGTTTTGATTCGCCTCCTTTGTGTGAGGATTCCTTCTCTTTCTTTCTGCTGTCCCGCTTGTGCTTGCTAGCTAGGTTCTGTATGTAATGCTATTAGACTGGGATAATCCATGCTTGGCTTATCTGTGCAACTGTCTCTGAAGATTAGTGAAAACCAGTGTTACGGGCTAGATAAACAGTGAACTGGTTCAGAAGGACTCTTTCTTCTGTCAGTCTGGAAACGCTGAGGAAAATGACGGCAGATTTTCATTAGCCAGGTTGGAGGGTAATGTCTTGTAACTTACTTGAGTTCAGTTGGGATAAAAATGCCCCAAGGACGGAGACCAACTCTAGTGCAGCAGTTATTACCCATGCACTTCTACAGGACTGGAGAGAACTGAAATCAGCTTAGTGTGAATATGGCAGAGTGCCCGTGGAACATATGTGGTGCTGGTGTTTGCTAATGACCTGAGCTTCCCGAGTGTTTGACAGTGGAGGGTGGTTTGGGGCTGTTCTCCAAACTACACAGTTTGGATTCTCCTAGTTGAGGCTTTCCAGTAATTTGTCCAGCTAGTGATCCAGTTTGATGCCATCTACAACAACGGTGCCAGAATGTGCTCCAGTGAGATCAGCAGTCTTCATCTGAGTGTAAATGTACTGACTGTATGAACAAGTGAAACACAAAATCCTTGTCCGCGCTGCTTTTTCTTTAATATCTCTGCTTGCTCTCCTTGCATGCTGATTTCCTGGGGTGTTTGAGATCTTCGGGGAGAGGCCAGCAGAGGCTCTCAGGTGCTGCAAGTGGAGCGGCCCACGCTCTGTACATGGCACCCTCTTCGCAGCAGCTGGGAGGACAGCACCCAAGTGCCTTTTTCTTGCCCTTACATTAGTGCTAGGCTGTTTGGTGGTGAGAGATGGGCTTCTTGCTGGCAGCTCTTTGGCTTTTGGTGGTTCCGCGAAGCCAATGGCTTAGGGAGCTGGCAGCGCTGGGGAGGGCGGCCTGCCTCGCAGGCTTGCTCTGGGGAAGGTGCCACAGTCCCCTGCAGTGAGATCCCATTTCTAAATCTCTTTCGCAGGTGTGGAATGTGCTGTTAACATCAATGAGTGTGAGGAGGGTCCCTGCAAGAATGGAGCTGTCTGTGAGGATGGCATTGCTGACTATACCTGCCACTGTGCCCCTAGCCAGGATGGCATTATATGGGGAGGGAAGAACTGCTCTGTGAAGCTCACTGGGTGCCAGACGCATGACTGTCAAAATGAGGCCTTGTGCATCCCAACCTACCTAGCTGAGAGCCATGGCCACCTGTGCCAGTGCCAGCCTGGTTTCTATGATGCCACATGCTCAACACCAACAACGTTTTCCTTTGCTTCCAGAGGGTATCTCCTCATTGAGCTGCCCATGAACAATGAAAGCAGGAGGGACGTAGCAGGGGATCAGCTGGCCAGCGTGTCCCTCCGGTTCCGAACCACCTTGTCCAGCGTCATCCTTTTTTACCGAGGCCATGAAGCTGAGTACTTGTTCCTGGAGCTCTTTGATGGTGTTCTGCATGCAGGACTGAAGACAGAGGATGTTGAGTACCTGTTAGTCCTGGAGGGGCTGCGAGTTGATGATGGCCACTGGCACAAAGTGGAAGTTCTTCTGCAGAACTCTGTGCAGCTAAAGCTCTGGCATGACTCTTGTGATGCAGGTGTGTGCCTGCAGAGTGCTCCTGTCGGGAACAGCACCGTGTTGATCCCCCCTGCCTTCCGGAACACGTACGTTGGAGGTGCTCCCGATGCCATGGGCAGCAACACGCGGAGCCAGCAGGGCTTTGTGGGCTGCCTGCAGGACCTGCAGGCGGACGGGGAAGCTTTGCTCCCGCGGCATCTCCCTTTGGGCGAGTCGGCCCCGGTGGCCCGGGGCTGTGACAGGACCGAGTGGTGCCTCTCTCAGCCTTGCTCCCATGGAGGGCTCTGCGTGGACCTGTGGGCAACCTTCCGGTGTGACTGCTCGAGGCCGTATGGAGGCCCAACTTGCTCCTATGGTAAGTGCCAGGTGATGGTGCACATCTGCCAGTGCTGCGGACGTCCTGGGTGAGTGTTACTGCTAGCTCTGGAAGCGCTGTTTTCTGCTCGACTGGAGAGAGAACTGAGGCAGAATCCTCGGTAAATAAAATGTTCATTGATCTCTCTTCTGTCACCAGCTCCTGCAGGAATGATTGTCAGCTTTGTGGTGCAGACATTATTCCTTGTTGAACCAGAGGCTCTGACCTCATCTTTGAATCTGATCTAAGTGATTACAGGAGGGCAGGGAAGTTGTTTCACTGCAGAAAGCTGTTACTTGAGCTTCTGCCTAGAGGGTGAGAAGGAATGTGTTATAGATAAAATACAAACTGTTAAAGGATGCTCTCTGACAATTCTGAGATAAATCATTCCCATTTGCATTCTTGTGTTCCTGCAAGGCTTTGGTTAATATTGTTGTTCCATTTTTTTCTTTCCTTTGTCCTAAACATAGCAAGTAGAGAGTAGCTCTGCTGCTATGGGATTTACAAAATTTAAAAAGAACGTTGTAGCTTAAGATTCCCCTTATAAATCTGCCAGGTGGCACAGGTCCTGCTAGACCTGCTTCCTTGCATCTGCTACTTGTGTGCTCTGAATTCCTGCCTTCCAAAGAGAGCAAGGACACATTCACCTGCTTCCTAATTTCCCAGGCCTTTGCAGAGAGAGAGTGTAATTGCTCTGAAATATGGTGGAAATGTTTGAAAGAAGGGTCATGCCCCATTCATAAAGGGTTGCAGCTCTGAATATCCCGGTGTCAGCTGCCTTCCCTTTGTTGCAGAACTGATTTGCCTTTCTTTTCTTTTCCAGAGCGCCCAGCAGCAACGTTTGGCCTGGAGAATTCCACCAGCTTTGCCTCTTTTGCCCTTTCCGACAGCCTTGGTGCAAATTTCAACATCTCCTTTTTCATTCGTAGTCTGAAACCTAACGGTCTGCTATTGCAAATCAGCAATGACACTGGCCCCTGCCTCACCGTGTACTTGAAGAACAGCAAGCTGAAGATAGAGATGTCTGCAGATTCTGTGACCTTTCCAAAAAACGTAGTTGATGGGAGAAGACATTTGGTAGCTCTGTCTTTCCAGGACGGAGTTGTTCGTGCCCATCAGTCAGACACAGATGTGGAGCTAGGGCAGCTGGTAGCTGCACCTCTTCTAGCTGGCTATGAAGTGCATGTTGGGGGGCATCCTGACCCACAGAGCACTCACAGCTGGGGAGGATATTTTAAAGGCTGTTTGCAAGACATGCAGCTGAACAACCTTGAAGTGCAGTTTTTTCAGGCTGAGAACTACAGTCTGCCACTGGAACTGAATAGAGCTGAAAACACCAGTCTTGTGAATGGCTGCATCTCTGATGACACCTGTAAGGTAGGAAATATTTCATTGCTCTCTAGGTTTTAAGTATTATAATTAGCGTAGCATATTCTGATACCAGCAAAGGTCAAATACTTCAATTAGATGAGCTTGAACCTGCAGGGATTTATGCCTTTTCTTTCTGTTTCTAACAATTTTGAATTGCCGTTAGCATATGATGACTTTTCTCAATGCATGTAATTAGCCAGCAGTTGCGTGTAATTAATCAGCAATTACTTAAGTCTGAGAGAGTCTTCTTAGTAGATAGATAGCCAGTATTTCCTTGCTCTTCCTTCTCACCCCTGCTATTTTTCCAAACCTGAAAGCTGCAGATTTCTCTGAAGACACAAATATGGGGAAACTGCTCTGTATTGACTCAGGCACCGTTTGCTTTGACTTGAGCTTAGCCAGAAAAGAGCAGCGTCAGGTAGATGCTTAACGTCAGAGGCTGCAGCAGCAAGGGCAGGCAAGGACATGGTTCCCTTGCCCCCAGGCAAGTAACTAAATACAAATCAGCAGCAGCGTAGTGCTGCCTCGTGATTTGACTCAACAAAACCACTTTCACAGGGAGCTTAAAAGACTAGCGTGTCCAGCACCGCGCTGACTGTGTTTGTATGCGCCTGAATATCTGGATTTTGCACCAGGGTGAAGGTCAGCACGTTCAGACCGTTAGCTGTACAGGTGAGGTGCCCTCCGAAGCACGAGGGCCTTGCACATGTCCTGCCAGCTGCTCTTTTCCAGTCTCCTGGAGCTACATAGAGAGTTTCGGTAGAAGAGCAGTGCACACAGGGGAAGGGGACCTCTCAAAAGTTGCTTATTCAGAGGCCTTTTTGCTTCCTTTGTTGCCATTGAATTTCTATTGTAATCACACTTCTTTCTGATTCAAAAACTGCTTGTTTTACTCTCCTTTGTCACGCTTCCTCTTACCAAATTCTCTTCGATCCAAAGTGAAGTAGACTGGTCCTAAATTCACCTATCCTGTTTTTCAGTCTGAACCATGCCAGAATGGGGGCACATGCATCGTCACTTGGAATGATTTTCATTGCAACTGTCCTGCAAATTTCACTGGGAAAATTTGTGAAGAGAGAGTCTGGTGTGAAAGTGACCCGTGTCCTGAAGCCACCACCTGCATTGACGTTCCAGCGGGATATGTGTGTAAGTGCTGTTCTCCTCCTAGCCCTTACGCCCGAGCCAGGCAGTATTCCTGCTCACGTGGCTGCAATACATAGCAATGTGTGTAAGGCCAGGCATATCCAGGTGCATATTCTTGCAGGCAGCAGGCACTGTGGATTCACCACCAGTTTGGAACAGAGCAAACATGGTACTTAGAGATTTTCTTCTATTTGATTTGATCAGGGAAGAACCTGTCTGTTTTCATGGGATAATTACCTGTCGTATTACCACTGCAATGCAAAGACCGTCCTGTTCCCCGCATTGTTCAGCTACTTCTAGAGTCTCAGGTTATTTCACCAACTAGCACTTAAACAATTACATATTGTAAATGTGTCTTAATTTTCACCTGTGGCAGAACCCTAGAGAATGAAGAAAACTGGTTAGATAATGATGACCTAATGTGGGGGGAATATTTTCTCCTGGATCACAGGATGCCAAGGTGTTCCCTGCTCTCCATGGACCTTTTTACAGGCCTTGAATATGTTATTTTCCTGACTTACAGGTTTTCTTGACAAAAAATGGGGATAGCTGCATCTTTGTGCAGTGCTTTGAGACTGATAAATACAAATGGCTGCACATGAGTTGGATATTTCTGTTGGAGGTGCTAGTGTAAACAGGAAGAGCTTTGCCAGGACCAGCGGCCAGGCCTTTAATCCTGCTCACATAAAGCTTGCCTGATTCCCAGGGGAGGGAACCTGCCAGGAGTTTGCCATTGGTCTGACTCAAACAGGACACATGCTGTCTTTGAAATCTCTTATGTTCTTCCACTTTATTTATAGGTCTGGCTAATGCAACATTTAATAGCTATGCTGCCATTGAATTTACCACCAATACGTCAGTGATGAGAACTCTGAGCAGCCTCCACCTGGATTTCAGAACGAGGGATGAAGATGCGGTTTTGTTGTGGGCCGAGGAAGAAGTGGATTCGCTCCAGATAGCCATCAGGAACTCCTCGCTGGCTGTCGACATCAGGAGTGGGAACAGCATCGAAGGGGTCAGCTTCCTGAGCCAGATACCAGTCACGGACGGTGCCTGGCACACCATCTCCATGGCCATGGAAGAGCCATCTGCGCTGTCCTCCAGATGGCTGGTTTGTCTGGACGGGTCTGTTAATGTGACTCTGCAGGGAAACGCTGGGAACTTGGACTTCTTAAAGAGCAGTGCGCCAGTCGTCGTAGCCGAAAATTACACGGGCTGCCTCGGGCAAGTGAAGATAGGGGGCATCCACCTGCCGCTGGCCGCGCCGCTGCGGTACCCGCAGCCGGAGCAGTTCGTGGCGTCCCGCGGGGGCCCCGTGCAGCTCGGCTGCGCCGGGGCCGACGTGTGCGCGGCCGGGCCCTGCCTGCACGCTGGCACCTGCGAGGACTTGTTCAATTCCTTCCGCTGTGTCTGCAGCGCCGGCTGGGGGGGGCTGCGCTGCGAGGCCAACATCGATGAGTGCCAGTCAAGCCCATGCGTCCACGGGGACTGTGTGGACGCAGTGGCCGATTTCCAGTGCGAATGTTTCCGGGGATACATTGGGAAGAAGTGTGACATCACCGTGGATGACTGTGTGCGGCACCAGTGCCTAACTGGAGCTACCTGCGTTGATGGGGTTTATGGCTATTCCTGCAAGTGCCCGCCGCAGTATTCCGGCCCTCGCTGCGAGTAGGTGCCTTGCTTGGTTTGAGGAAGGGGTTAGAGGATCTCCCAGATAACTCAGTTTTTCACCTAGGGGCACTGGGAGTTTTTCTCCCTTGCTTTCAAAACCCTTGGTCAGTCACAGTGTGTCCTAGTATTGATCCAGCTCCTCATATTACTAGTAGCAGCACAACCTGCTCTTAACATGCCGAAAGCGAAATCCTGGATGACTTCTGAGGCTTTTCTCTTCTTGGGTTGTGTTGAGCTCCTCCGTAGAGGTAGCCATGACTGTGCTCATAAAGCTTGCCACCCCAGTCGCCGCTGAATCACAGCAGACTTTGGAAATGATTGCTGCTGCTATTGCAGAAGAGCTTTAAAGGTTGTCTCTTGTTTTTCCCAGATGGCCGTTCCCACCTCAACAGTGTGGTAAAAACTTCACCTGTCTGAATGGTGGCAAATGCGTCAGCGAGACCTGGGGAGCCAACTGCAGTTGCAAGCCGGGTTTCACTGGAAGGAAGTAAGTGCCTTTTTCCTGCTGCGGGCAAAGGGGCTAGTGCTAAGCTTTTGGCATCAGCGGGATAACTGGAGAAGTTCAGATTGTTCATCCTGTCGGAGAGCCTTTTGCCATTTAAATGACTACTCAAAAACTGCAAATTAAATGTTGTTCTTAGAAGAGGTAGGTTTGATAATGATACTGCTGGCATTGCTGATTTTCATAGCTAGACTAAGTATTTTGTACTTTTAAGCATCTCATCTTTATGACTCTGAGTTAAATAGCTAGAAAATGGTGGGATCAGTTCAGGAGAAGCAGTGGTACTGACAGCTGTGTAGAGACAGGACAGCTTGATACAAACACTAGGATCTGGTGAATGATTAAAACCAGGCTCATCATTTTGCATCTGCAAAAGTGTGTTTACTTTTATCCATTTTCTGATTCTAATTTCTTAACAGCCTTATGCCTCATGGGAATTCCTTAACTGGGTTAGAGAGCTATGCTGGCTTCTGTCATTTAGAAATGACAAGAGGATTTTTGAGTGGTTAAAAGTTTCATGTTGTTTGACCCTGGAGAAAGGTCCTGAAAAAGAAGCAAGGAAACTTTTAAAATAAATGAGGCCTTTGTAGACTGTATGATCCATGCAAACACAAGAATCAGGTGTGAGAAATTTCATTTAATTCTAATACTCTTTTCCTTTCCAGTTGTCAAATCAACATAAATGAGTGTGATCCAAACCCTTGCCAGAATGGAGGTACGTGTCAAGACTCTGTGAACAAGTACGAGTGCGTGTGCAGTGCCAGCTACACGGGAGACCGCTGTGACGTTAACGTAAGCACCTCCTTCCCTTTGCTCTTGGAAGTTCCTGTCTGTTCTTCCAAAGGGTGATTCACAAATAGCTTTAGAAGAAGCCCTTGGTATGAGGATGCTAGAAAAACTGCCTCCCTATTGCATAGTTACCGTTATGTTTTGAAGTAAAGTGCACCAGGAGGCACAGGTAGGAAATCAACTGGTACCAAAGAAACACAAAATGTGAAACTTTCTCTTTGGGCAGTGCTGATGCATGTTAGTCTCCAGCATAGAAATAAATGTGTCCGTTACTTTTATAACATGTGTCTGACATGGGCTGCCATATGGGTTTCAGGGGTCTATATTAATATTAGACTGTACTGCAGAAAGTAGATATGAGTAGTATTAGTGTTATGCTCATAGAGAAAAGGAAAACCAGGATTCTAATTACATCTTTTTCAAAACAAGAACAATGATGACAGAACAGATTGTATCCAAAATCCCAAAGGATTGTATGGCCATACATGTGAGTGTTAAGGCTATTTTCACTTTCACAGCGCAAATAAGGTGATAAGAATAGGCAAAAATACAAGGAATAGGGAGCCAAATAGTTGAAATTGAATTATAACTTCTCTTATCTCTTAAATATGAAATGACTGGGTAATATAAAACACAAATTCCATAAGGCCAGTTTAGTTCTTGTGTTACTGGACCACAGGATGTGACAGAGGTATGAAACACAGAGGACAAGGGGGTAATTATTAACAAAGTGTCTCAAAAGTGAGACTTACACTGGTGAAAGGGATCAAAACTTTATTTCTTTTCCTCTCTGCCCCCTTTATCACCTTGCGCTGCCGCCCACAGTTTAGGGAGAATACAAGTTTAGCTGGTACTTTATCCTGGATATTTTAAAGTGGCAAATACAATTTAAATAGAAGTAAAAAACAGTGTGCTTCTACCCACTGAGTGTGATTTTCTGACCGGTGGGTAGACAGGCTTTCTACTTTTCCTTTTCTTCATGAGCTAAGTGCTGATATTTGGGATCCTTCTCTGTGGCGGCTGTTAGAGCACACCCTGCCTCTTTCTCTGCAAAGCCACTGCATGCACGGGTAGCTTGTCTGGTAACCTGGGAATGCACTAACCCCTTCTGCATGGAAAATGCTGTGCACCAAGGTGGAGCTGGCTGCTGTTGCTGTTACTAAGGGTAATAGAAGTGTAGAATGCATGTGCCACGAGGTGACTCCTGACATGGCCAGTTTGCATGCACGCACTCCATCAGGAACAGCGCTCTCTTCTGTCCTGAATTCTTGTAGACTCCGTCTTCATGTTCATCCTCCCTGTCACTTGTTGCAGAACTGTCTTTCCTTGAAAAAGGGCAGCACAGAGTACGGGTAACTGCTGTGTTTGCTCTTTGTGACCGGTGCCTTAGCTGCAGGCTCTCTGCTCCCTGCCACAGCCGCAGCACGAGGGGCAGCAGGGCAGCCACCTGGAACCTGCTCTGGCTTCGGTGCTGTGCGACTAACCTGCATGCTCTGCAGAGCTAGAACTAACCCCAGCATGCGGCTTCAATTTCAGACTTGGGCAAGGAGAAGGATAATGCAATCGATACGAAATTCAGTTGTTTGAGTATGGTAGGGCTTCCAAAAACACTGTTCTCTCAGCAATATTCTTGCTGTTGGAGAGCCTCCTTTTTCTTCAGCAGTGTTTTCTGTCCGATGTTGTTTTGCAAGAGTAGCCCAGAGTATACAGAGCTTAGCATCTAGTTGCTTAAAATAATCAAATTTGATTTCTTTTGCTTTTCATTTGTAAGATGGCAGATCCTATTTTTGACAATAAGCAAGATTTCTTAAGCTTAGCAGGTCATTTTAAAGCTTTCTTTAATGAGACAAATTCCACAACATTTTTACTCCTTATTACTGCATCATTACTACCATCCTTAATCCCAAAGGGGCAAAACAATACTCACATGGCTGCACTTGTTCAGTCCTCAGGCTTTCTGTTTGGCATCGCCCATCAATACATCAGTCTTTTTAACATTCTCTCCTCCCTGCTACAGGGTGTCTTAATGTCAATAGCAAGTCAGAGTCCTACAGAGCAGATTTAAAGAGTGTGAGCCTTGGTAACCTACAATTTCAAAATCAGTGATTTCATACATAATATTCACTACTTAAATTATTTTATCCTGGTATTTCATAAAATTCCTGTAAGGTTTTTATGCCAGTTCTAGATTTCATAGTCTTCTGCCCTTGAGATATGTTAAAATTAAGCCTGAAAACATCTGGCGTTAGTGAAATTTCTTTTCTGGTGATAACTTACAACTTGATATTTCAATATGTCTTAAGACAAGATTGTCACCTCAGCTGCTGATTGCACTGGCATTTGAATCTTAAGGGCCTTCCTGCTGTGAAAAGCCTTATGCAAGGAGGAAAATACAGCGTGTGTGATGTCTTTTGAACTGTTTTACTTCATCCAGCATGTCCAAAGCGTCGATCAGACTCTTAACTACTGCTCTTTCTAATTGTAACAAACAGCTGTATAGTTTGGTTAGCAAGTGATGTGCAAAAGCCTCCTTCATAGCAATTTTCTAGCCTCAGGTTAGTCCCATAAATTGTCTGTATTTAGGTTTGCTGTCTCTCTGCTAGTTAGCTAATAAGCTGAATAAATCTTCTCTTTCTTTCACACGATAATTCTGTCCTTGTGCCCTGCATGAACTATTGTAATGTCATTAACTCTCCCATCAGTAAAGCTCTGTATCTAACTCTGTCCTGTTGAGATTAACTAGCAGCTTTGGCAGAGCTGAAGAACGTCCCTGATGTCACTAGCTTTAAATTGCAAAGAAAAATTGAGAGCTTCTTATTGATTGTCCTTTGCATTAAAAAATAACCCCCCCCCCCCAAAAAAAAAAGTTTACTTAAAGAATTAATGCTGTCTGTGCAGGTGCCCTCAAGCCTTCTCTTTATTCCTTGCTGCTCCTTGGCCATTCAGGTGCAGCTCATCTGCCCACCTTTTCCCTCTTGGTTTCTTCTCCTCTCTCTCATCTCCAGTCTGCCCAACTGAAGTCCTGGGAACTGCCGGGGTTTCATTGTGTCTCTGTTAATTTCTTTTACAGAAAGGGACTCCCGATGCTGTCTTCCCCTCCCCACTAATTGAAGTAGCTGTCCCTGTAGCCTGTGGCTCTTTACTGCTGCTCAGTATCGGGCTCATATTCATGGTTCTCACTGCAAGGAAGCGGCGCCAGTCAGAGGGAACCTACAGCCCAAGTCAGCAAGAAGTGGCAGGCGCTCGGTTGGAGATGGACAGTGTTCTAAAGGTGCCACCCGAAGAGCGGTTAATATAGGCACTGCCATGGCAAGGAGCTGCAGCTGCAAGGGCTGCCCGGCCCTTCTTGCAGCACATGCAGCAGCAGCAGCTCCCCTCTCTCTCACTTCCCTTGGTGTTGAAGACATGGACTTGAAGTACGTGGTAGACTGTGCAGCCTGGGGCGGCCCAGCTGGTCACATCACTGGCCCAACACGAGCCCTCCTGCTGCCTGGGCACACAAGGGGCTCCAGCTTCGATGCTCCTCTGGCTCCAGGCCGCTCGTGCTGCGTTAAAAGGCAGGGCTACGTTAGGCACTAATGTGCAGATGAAGATGTATACTTTTGAGGAGAGATGTACAGAGGCTATTTGCGTTTGGTTGTATATACTATTTTAGGTTTCCTATTTTTTTTTTTCTTTTCCCAACAACTCAAATCTCTGCCAAGCTTTCTCAGCTCAGGACAATGCCGTTTTCAAGGGTGGGCTCACAGAGCAGTCCTCAACAGCAACAGCAGCTGGAACTCCTGCCTCGTGGTAGCCAGTGCCCCAGGAGCCGGCAGGCAGCGCAGCGGCTGCATGGAGCGATGGAGCCTGGGCTCTCCTTAGACATTCCCACGGTACCGGCACAACTTGCGGCTTTGCGGGCAGGGGCTGGAGAGCCCCGAGCCCAAAACTGACCTTAGCAGGAGGGGCTGAGCAGGACAGGAGCCCCAGGGCCCCTGCAGCCCTTGCGGACAGTGGGGCCGGGCACGGCAGGGTGCGGGAGCTGGGTAGGGGGCCGCGCCGCTCTCAGTAACACCCTGTTCTATCGCAGCAGCCGCTCTGGGCTCATCTTAGCAGCTCCTCCGTGGTGGGAGCAGTCGGGGCCGCAGGGATTGCCCTGCTCCTCGCAGCCGTCGCAGCCCTGGCGCTTGCCATGAAGAGACGCAGGGCAACTCAGGGAACGTACAGCCCGAGCCGGCAGGAGAAGGAGGGCGCGCGCGTGGAGATGTGGAATGTTATCAAGATGCCACCGACGGAGCGGCTGATCTAGGAGCCGGCAGTGACGGCAGAGCTGCGGGGTCCCCGAGCAGCGCTGGCCCAGCCTGCGCTCTGCTTTAGGCTAGCGCTGCTTTAAGCTGCTTCCTAAGCTGCAGGCAGCAACACTCACTGCTGAACACGCGTGTTTGGGTGTGCTAGTGCAGCGCTGCTCTTGAGACTTGGATAAAATCAGTCTGCCAGCAAAAGCCATAACCCGGGGCT